>VUJU01000215.1:118907-140530 GCA_009835225.1 Aphis craccivora
TATCTTACTTTATTATTGACTGTAGAAACGGCCAAAACATGCGTGTCAACATCATATCAGTCAATATTTCAAATTTTCAGTTTTTTTTTTAATAAAATAATTATTATATCTCATTTATAAATTACAATTTGTATAAAAAAATATATTTTGCATTTTTAAGGTCATTTTTGTGGTAAATTGTATTTTTTAAGGGCATTTTTAAGGTCATTTTTGTGGCAAAATGCATTTTTTAAGGGCATTTTTGGCTATTTTTTAGAGCATATCTGTATGGTTTTAAGTGCATTTAAATCCGGGCCCTAGTTATAAACATTGTGATTTTTAATAATATTTTAGTACATTGAAAGCATTTGTCAGCTGCACGAGCTCATGAACCACGGTCCACATGTTTAATATAACTAGTACTGTGGTAGGTATTAAATAATTTATATTTTTTTAGAAAACTAGAAAAAATATTGAAAATAATGAAAATAAAATGTTGAAACGTTAAAATTTTCAGAAAATAAACTTCAAAAAATGGTTTCTTCAATTTTTAGGAAAATAATTAAATAAAAAATTATTTTTTTAAACTTTTTTACCAACATATTAAATTTAATTAAAATATGAAATAATTTGTGTCTTATAAAAAAAAAAAAATTATGATATCTCAGTTATTTTAGAAGATATCGAAATGGATAAATCTTCAAGGGACACCCTGTATTTAAAAATGCTAAAAAATCATATTTTCAAGCATACTCAAAAACTACTGTTTGAGTTTCATTTGAATACAATAGGTATTACGTCCTGTTATCAAAATAAATTATATTCTTAAAAATTTACAGAAAATAAAAGATGTTCTGGTTTGAAAAAAAAAAAGAGAAATAATTTTTTATTTCTATCTTCAAGTACATGCCTATTTCTTAAATAGCATTTTAAATCTATGTATCAGAAAATATAGTCTAAAATATCATTTATTGAAATTACACGGTGCAGAATAACCCTGAATATTAATAAATATTAATAATACTATACGTACCTATTAAAACTTGCACTGTAGATCATATTAATGTAAGTTGTCCCAGTAATGAAAATAATTACTTGCGCACGCGTTATATGAGTAACGATGCACTTGTTGTTCGTACTCTTAAAATAAAATGTATAAAAGGATGCAACGAGTGCAAGGTGTGGGTGTGCGGCACACAAATGCGGCCACGGCCGTTATCATAGCATAATAATAATAATAAAAATCATTATGTAATTTGTATATGCATAATATTATACCAACCTGTAAATGAATGAGGCGAAAACGCTTAGTAAATGCTTATAATACGACTGAAAGATAGTAAAAACATTAGCGATATTCGGTCGAATTATAACGCTTGTAGGTAAGCTCATTCGATACTTAAATTCAATTGGAAAACTTAATATGTGAAGAAAAATGAAAAACATCATAGTACAGAGGTTCCCAAACTTTTTATTGTACGACCTATTTTGGGAATTTTTTAAAATTTGGTGACCCATAATATCAATGAATGACATATTTTTTTAATAAATCAGTTGCTCACAACAAAAAACATATATATTTTTTTTAATATAAAAATATAGCGCGACCTACTGTTTAAGAACCTCTGTCATAGTAGATTGTTTCTTAAAATATTTCTGTATGGTAAATACTTTAAACCCCAATTTTTATCGACTTATAATATTGCATGATATTATCTGCAAAAAAACTAAATTATCGGGGGTGGCGAATAATCCTTTCGCGTTGCCGACAACGACGAGAACGATTTAACGTCTCGGAAAAGGAAACATCAGTCACGGTCGATGAGCGGACAGACTCGAAAACGCCCGCTCGACACTGGCGAGGAACGCTCCTTTTTCCGCAATAGTAAACGTCTGGCCAACGATATCCGATCAGAGGATTTAAACGTTACGAGCAGATTGTGTGTGTGAGATATAATATAATAATACCGTTTGCGAAAGCAGTTTGATATCCCGATTAAATAGGGTGTCGTGGCCCATAAGTACTTAAATCTGTTGCTGTGCATGCGACAAAATTGCACACCAACGAGGTATTATATGTATGTTTTATACATTTATAATCGCGTATGTATAATATATTGTGCGTAACGTTAAAATACCCGAGAATCATTTTCCCGTTTTTATCCCCAACGCATGAGTCTGGGCGTGAATTCAATGTATCATATCAATTTCAGCATAAGATTGGACTTAGAATAGTATGCAACAATGAATATAGAAATGATTATTATACCGGGAGTGTAAATCATAGAACATAATCATTTTTGTCATCGTCAGGTTACAATATTAGATAGGTACATTTCGCGCAGCGGGGCTGTTCTCTAGAGGTTTTCGTGATCGTATAATATGTACTAGTATTGTATAGAATGCGAAGTTAGACTTTTTTCCTCGCCAAATGACCATCCACCAAAACTATATAATATTATACACTGTATGTATAATACTCTGTACCTACTCACTTTCTGTCTTAACTTTAAAACTTACATATTATCATGTAAACAAACAAGAAAACACTTATAAAAAATAAAATTAATAATCAAACTTATGAAATATTTCACTGAACGACAAAATAAATTTGTTTATCTAGTTAAGCTAAACATATGTAGTTATTGTGTATAATATGTATATTATTATACATTTAGCTCTTTGAAATATATTAGTATTGTATGTAATATACTAATATATATTTTTTTAAAGTCTATAAAGTAAGTCATATATTATGTATAGGTAGTGTATATACGTTATGTGTATAACTTCTTATAGATATACCCTTGCCCAATGCCCCTATATATCAATTAATTTTTTAGAATTTCAAAAGTTTTACCGAGTAATAAACGCGTTATGATTACAAATCTATGTATAAGATATATCCAATATTTAAAATAAATGTCCTCGGCTAGTATTAAACTAAAACTAAATATTATTGGAGACGCTTGCAGTATACTATTTAGTTATAAACTCTTGTTAGTCAATTCCATGCTTCATTGCATTCAATTAAATTATAAAATAATCGAACGATTTTTTTGTTAATAAAAATTAATTAAATTCATGCAACCTTAATTTTTAATTAATTATTATTCAAATCGTGTTAAATGTTAGTTGAAATCTAGCTAGTTTAACTTACTATAATTGAACTTTATAATAGAAATTAAATATTTATATAATAATTCATTGATTGAATATTTTTACATCACAAATGAAAAACGTATACCTAATTTTAATAATGCTTTCAATATTAGTTAATAATTAATCTTTAAATTAATGGTTAAATATTTTTATTAAAAAATTTAAAAATGTAATTCCAAAAGCGTTTTCTATAATTAATAATACATTTTAAGCACTTCACATCCAATAGCCTAGTTCTGAAGTAGCTAAACTACAAACTTATTAAAATGTTCTTTAGACGACCAAAAAAGTAGGTAAACATACGATAAATAAAAATTAGATGAAAAGCATCTACTTATAATTAAAGTAAAATAACGCAAGAATACAAGATGTAAGTTGAAATAATTGTGTTTGTTTTTTTATGATATCATCATTTCCTATATATATATATATATATAGCAATAAAAAGAATGTGATTAAAAAGTAAAAAAAATCATACCAGATAGTAGATAATATCTATACTTCATCGACCTTGATATAACTATCAACTCGGATTCGTTCCACTGTCATTCACCCACGTATATAATTATTATCGTTAATATTATGATTACTTTCAAGTTTTCTTTTTTTGACATACATTTTGGACAAAATCCAACTATTCTATATATATAATATATTCAGCTAGGCGTGTTTATACTTTTATAGTATGTAAACAAAACCTGACTTTGGACTAGAAATAAACGTAATTTTTTTTAGTTCCCGGAGTACCCGTAGTACCTTACATAGGTACTTATATTTAGGAACACATATTTTTATTATAAATATTAAATTTATAACAATATCTGTAACAAAAAGGTAAATACAAAGTCTAGTAGTCACTCATCAACTAGTCAGTATATGTCATGTGAGTAAATTGTATATGTATATCCTTAATCTAATATTCCTTAGTAACATATAAATATATGAATCATATAAATCATAATTCATGATATGAAATTTATGTATACTGTATACATTATACACATATGGCAATTTAAATAAATATTATAAATATAAGCTTTTTATTTTACTTTATTTACTTCACACTATTATGTTATATACGTTTATATTATATCATGATTCATGATAACCGAGTATGATACAAAAATTAAATAATGGAAAAAAATGTATAGCTAAAAACTATAAGCTTTGTATTGTTTTCTAGTATATTGGATTTACGTAAAATAAAGTATAGGGAAATAAGGTCACAGATGCCATTAAACAAGATTTTTTTCAAAACTCAAAATTACGATAATTGCTATAATATTATTCAAAATATCTTAAATTTTATGTTTTTTATTGTAGACTATTCACAAAAAAATAATTTCATAAGTAATCTGACCTACGAAAAATAAAAACCATTTGAACATATATTTTATTTTAAAATGTACCTAGTATAAGATTAGGTAAAGAAAAACAATACCATTTCTATTTTTAGCTTAAAGATTTTTCAAACAATAATTACAAAGTTAATATAATAATAATCAGTACCTAACCACTAAAGATAGGTACAATACTGATTTGTGGTAGCTAAAACAATAAATAATTTTATCTTATTATTTATTATATCACCATGCATTTATATTTGTTCAAGCACACATTTAAAAATGTGCTATTTTTATTATGATTTATGACTTATTAGGTTTATTTTCAATTAGAAAATTATGCATAAAATTTACACGACATCTACATTACGCACGCAACTATAATTTATCATATTCTTATTTACATATTAATAAGTAATATTTATTTTATGTTAGGTATATTTAAAAAATATCTTGTCAAAGTATTCAAATATATTTTTTATATCAATAATAGATTTTAGTTTTTACTAAAAATATTGATACCTATTTATATACTAGGATTAAACCATTCATATGAATTTCAATAAATATTCGTGCATCTACTATATAAAAACTAAAATTAAGAAAATATTAAATCCCATAAAACTTGACTTTAAAGCATAATATAAGAAAACAATTAAATAACTATTATAATATATACCATACATTATCATTCATAATAGTATTCTAAATGTCCGTACACCTAAATATTATATTAACTAGGTACCTACCTATCTATTCAATAATTTATGTGTATTAATATTACAAGTATTGATTTTAAAAATTAAATTTATAACCAATAGACCATTAGGTTTATTAGTTTGGATACAAAAAGCAAGGTAATTATTCCCGATTATTATTTTCCATTAAATTCCTAATAAATATATATTATATTTCTATTATTACTAAATAATCATAAAAGCTTTATTAATAATAATAAATAAATATGAAATACATTTTTAAAACTTTTTAGGACAATAATATTTAGACGATTATTTACAACTTAAATTAGGTTTAACATACCGAATAATAGTGAAGGAATCTTAGAGAGTAAAATGTAGATAACAGTAAACATTATACAATAAATATACACATACCTAAAAATATACCAATGAATACACGTATTATTGAAAAACACAAATGAACGAGTAGCAAAATATCATTAAGTATACAGTATACTATTTTGTGTCATTTCCGCAGTCAACAACAGTAATTTTACATCGCGTGATGTGTTACACCATATGTATCTAATACAAATTCATGATTTCCTGAGTTGATAAATTAGTTAAATTGGATGCAGTATAGTTTTGATACTTTTTAGTTGGAGCCTAACATAACAATAAATAAACCTATGGTTTTTTACAACGTCACTAAAATATATTTTTTAAATCAAGTAAAAAATTAAAAAGTATTTTATGTCAATGTAATAATTTATGTTAACTACCTACCTAATCGATCATGAATTTAATAAGAAAAAATGTTTAAAGAGAAAAAAGTCAAAAATCCAAAATCGCCATTATATAAATTAGAATTTTTCAAAGTATAAGTATATATGACAATATACCTACTGGTTGAAAAATATGTATAGTTCCATCAGTAGGTATCAATATCAACATACAAATACTCAATAGATTATAGATATTATAGATTCATAAATGCATAGTAATATAAAAAATTTTAATAACAATATTATTATTTTTTTTTTAATGGTAAAAAGTTCTTAAAAACTAAATAGAAACCTTCAAAGTTTCTAAGCTATCTATTTAATTAAAAATTATTTATTGACCATTTATTTGTCTAATAACAATTCATTAGTTAATTTTTGTAAAATAAAGTGTTATTTTTTTTAAAAATTTATTATTTATAAATAATTCAATATTCAGCTATTTAAATTTTTCAATTTGTATAAAATTAGTTTAGGAATGATATTATAATCCTTACAACCTAAATTAAAAATCTTTATAGTACAACAATAAGTCTTATTTTAACATAATACATGTAATTAGGTAGTAACTATATAAATAGGTACCTACCTACTAATGCAATTAGAAATTAGCAATTATTGAATATAAGAAAATGCATTCATTAATAGTTTATATTAATTAATAATATAATGATACTCGCTTGTTGATATAATTTAGTTATTTCAGATTATCAGTGTTACTTATCTTTTCCATCCCCGTGTGCGCTCGTAAAAACTAACTAGCAATCAATACAGTTTCATGGTCAAGAACTTCACCAAATATTTATGGAAGTATTCCAAGAAATTCTAAATAACTCACAAGACCACAAGTATCTTGCTACTTTTTATTTAAAGAGTTAATTCGAAGTTATATTAAGGTGGTTGGTGGACATAAACTACCTTATAAAATAAATTCAAGCTTGCAATTTTCTAATCATAAAATCTAACTAATCAAAATTATATTATTAATAGAATAATACCTAAAACACATCCCATATTTTTTAACCTAAAAACTTTATAGAAGTGATGAATAGTAAAAGCAATAAACAAACTTTGATTTTTTAGATCTACTTTCTGTAAGAGTAAAATCATTTGGGTTGCGATAGTTTTTAGCGGAAAATTTGGGTCGTGGTCTTAAAAAGATCGAGAACCTTTGGCCATTGGGGCACTTGATTTGTTTTACTTAGTTTTGAAAATAACAAAACGACAAAATTTAGTTAAAACACGATTATTCGTTCGGCTTTTAGCTTCTATAGAAATTAATAAATTACATTTTCAGACTACTATCTAAAAGCCGGGTGTAAAAATAGTTTAAATATTATATGCTCGATAATTACGTGAAAATTTACTACCCGTAGGCAGGAGAGGGAAGGATAACGAAACTGCTGAAGAGTGTTAGATATATGTGTTAGTGTGGTAGATGTATTTGCACTTCATTTTCAAGTTAGTTAAAACTTTATTACCCAACTATAAATCCGGCTTTGAAAGTTTTTAATAATTGGATCGGCTTGTTTAAGTGTATATAATATATTAGATGCCTACGTTATAGTCATAAAAAGGTACTTATCATATCAATATACGCGTATAAATCGCTTTTTAGATGGTTTTTCAAATTTTGCGACGTTACTTAGGCCGATTCGTCCTTAAATTTTCCCGGAAGACCAGATACCACATACCCGTTTCTAATCTTAATTTATATAGTAAAAATATAATATAACACCTAATCTCTGGAAAATCTTGACCAATAGGCAACAATATTATTATAAAATATAAAAGTAATAAGTAAAAAAAAGTAAGAAACAAGGTATAAAACGTATTTTTAGTCACTATCTTGATATAATATTTTATAATTTATAATAATAGTAACTATTAATATCGTCGATTATGTTGCATACATAGGTATATGTAGCTATGTATGTGTGTGTTAGTGTGACAGACAATAAAACGGTTTGGGCTTTAACTGCTTTGAGAGGTAAATTTACAATGTAATACAGGTATTATTGCTAATCAGGTAAGTAGGTACTCACATGGGACAAATTGTACTCAGTAGCCAAGTATTTCATCAGCGACGAACACTGGGAGGGGCGGTACAACACCTGAACGACTGCGACGATCAGAAACAGTCCGATAACGAATCTTTGGCGTGGTGGCTGCGACGACATGACGCGGTGGCGACAGATACACACAAGTACACAACACGATCCTGATTTTCAGCAGGCTTTCGACGAGTAGAATGTTTTATTAGGTATATTATATTAGTTGTCGTCGAACTTGTTACGAAACTGCGAAACGCGGAAACGCCGGCGACACGCAGCTAAAAAATTACCTACACGGTTGTCGGCGGCGGTGGCAAGTCGACGACTAAACGTACGAAAGGTCTAGCGCGCACCGCTTCGCAAACCGCGGACGGCCGGCCGGCCGGCCCCCGGATCGCACACACGCTACCGCCGCTCACGTCCCTGCCTCCCCCCGCCGACAAGACAGCAGCTGACGTCCCGGGTAGGTGCGTGGTCATCGAGGTTGTGGTCGTCCGTAACCACTTACCGTGGTCCCGCGGAATAATTGGACGCGTACCAACATATACCTATATACTTATAATGTAATGAGCGGTTGCAGAACGGGGGGAAGGACTTCCCCACGTGGTGTCCGTTGGTTTTTCACCGGCAGTCCGACGACATGGCAAAACGCCGAGCGGGTCGATGGTAATAATAATAATAAATAATATTGCAAATCGTTTTTAGTGTTTCAAACTTTCCAGGTAGGTACCCGATTGTGTGTGATGTTCAACTGCGAGTGATGACGTGTAGTTAGTCTCTGTAACTTGTAAGTTGGACGGTTTTATTGTGTATATAGGTACGGTACAATGTCAGAAATGTATTTCGTCCACTGCCACTTGTAGCTAAATAAGCGAAGTATACCGTTGCACAATATAATATTATTTACTATGGTATACGCCTTTCTCGTCCCCTAGGCAAACGGCTTTTGAGAAATTCACTTTTTACTACGTTATTATAGAACTCGTAATCACGGCAACATAGGCACACTGCCAGAACAGCTTACTAGACAAAAAAATCGATTTCATTTTATTTTAATAAGCGTTATTGAATAATAATATATATAAATATATTATGATACATAACATAATGTAGAAACATGGTCAATGGTCATACTGCATTGCAGAACTATTTAGAATTACTTATAGAGTATGTAGATCTGGAATATTCATCTTCTCACCGCACTACCTACTGCAAAAGTATGAAAAAAAAGTAGTAGGTAAATACAGAGAAGTAGGTTGGGATAGTAAACGTTATTATAATAGAATGTATCAATTATTGTTGTCGTGACAAAATACGTCATACGACAGCAGTGCATTTATGTTTGTAATGCAGTATTTCCATAATATTTAACCTTAAAATTCGCACTTTAATAAATTCACCCATTTCAAAACTATGACCATTTACACAATTATTTTTAATACCGTATGGATTCGTTAAAATGAAAAAACGCCATGAATGTATACAATGATGAATGACTATCACTTTATACATAACCAATGTTTAGTAGACACGCACTTACATAATATGTATATTATGTGCTATACCGAAAACTAATATAGGTTTATATATAGTTTATTTCATACGCATATTGTTATGAAAACATATCACTTGTCATGCGTGTTTTTTTTTATTTTTAATAGGAAATTCTATTCTAGGTACTTATACTTATTTACAGTAGCCAGTGGCGTGTTTACAGGGTAGGCCGACTAGGTCCGGGCCTGCACAATTTTTGTTTGCGTGTTTGATTTTTTTTTATCACAAGTAAAAATTTGGAGTAAAAATATCGTTTACTCTATAAATTAATATTACTTAATATATTAATTTTACAGTGATGTGTGTTAGGTATCTGTACAGCATAACTTGTTGAAATAATGCTCCAATTTCAAACTTCGGGAAGGGGGAGGGGTGGTGATTTCCGATGGCAAAGTGAATATCCTTGGTGCAATTATAGAGGTCAAATCTAAACATTTTCAAGAGGTTTTCAAAAAAATGTGACGGAAAACCAGTTAAATCGACAAAATCGATTTTTTTTGTATAGTTAAAACTCAAAAACTAACCACTGTAAATACTTGAAATTTCCACCAAATGTTTATAGGTATTAGTGTTATCTATATACAGTTAAATAAAATAATAATAATAATAAACAATTTTCAAAATATTTTGGCTTTTTTTGAGTTATTTATAGACAATTGAAATTTTCAATTTTTCTAATTTCCATTTTTTTTGAAGTGTCGATAAAAAAATGTTGGATCACTAAAAAAACTTGAAACTTAAATACAAGGTTTCTTATAATTTATTCTTATTGTAGTTAAAACAAATCAAAATTTGTTAGTCACAATTATTTTTATAAGTGTTTAAAGTTCAAATTTTTACGAAACATGTCAAAATTGCGAAAATTTACATGTAACTCTATAATTGAAAATTCATAAAATTGTTTGTTTTATTATATCTAAGACTTAAAAAATCAATAATAACTTATAAATAAGTTTTCCTTCAAATGGCTATAGAGAAAACTAGAAGCCTTATTATAGGAAAAATGTTATAAGCGTTTCAATTTTAAATTTTTACGAAATCACGTAACGATTTGTTCTAAAACGACTCAATATTTGTTATTATTCAAAAAGTGTAAGTCGATCCTTATAGTTACTACACAACAGAACAAAACTGGCCTACCCAATTATTTTGTGCTGGACACGCCACTGGTCAGTAGCCAGTACGTATATATAATATGTAAATTATGATAGCTGATGCCTACATTATAATAATATACGATAGTGATATTTAAATTAAATTTTATTTTTAAATTGATGAACATAAACCATTATTATAATTATTATCATAATAATTAAATTGTTAAGTGTAATCTATAGTAAATTTATCCATGATAAAACAAAATCAAAAATTGTATTCAAATTCCCGAGGAAATTGATCTAAATAGTCTAATCTAGAAAGTAAAAAGTCTATAATAGTAACAGATTATGATAATTCAAACTATAAATTATACTTACCTATGTACATTACAATATTTCAAATAAATAATTAACACAATTCTAGTAATCTAGTGTTACAATATTTCTCGTAATAGTGTTAACATTGTTAGCTATAATTTCTTATTTAATATGCTATTCTATACTAATCAATTTTTGAATCATGATTTAATTAGATTATAAATTATTACACGTATAAATGAAAATCATTTTTTTCTTTTAAACAAAACCTAATGCTTATTGTGCATCAATTTGTATAGATTGTGTAGATACTCGTAAAATTAAAAAAATATATATATTTTAAAAATCTAGTTAAAACTTTATTAATTAGTTTTTTTTTTTTTTTTAATTAAATATTTTATTTTTTATTTAGTTTTGAGTAAAGAAAATATAGATTTTACTATGATTAATACATTTTCTATGGAAAATAATTGTATGACAAATTAAAAATAAAAATGTTCCAAAAATGTCTTAGAGTAGGTAATTATACTAATTTTCATCACATTACCTTATTAAAAAATATTGCTGAGTTACAAGCATCTTTGACATGAATATGATTAAACATTTTTCTAATGCTAAAATATATTAATTATTATAAAATTAAAACATATAGAACAACCAAATTAAAACTAAGACATTTAAATTTTATCTTTTAAAAATAATTTCTTTCAGTGTATTCTCTATATAGGGTTAAATATATTAAACAAAATATACTGTTGAATGTATATTTATATATTATGTAAAAATAGTGTAGTACTCGTGTTAATAGGCAAGTTACTATAATTTATAATACTAAATAATTACTAGGTAATACAATTTTATAATGATACCTTCAGATAATATATATTTTTCTAGGAATTTATCACAAAAAATTTTATGATTTTTCATCTACAAAATTACTTGAAACTTTCGCGATTTTAACATATTTCGTAAAAATTCGAACTATAAATGCTTGTACTTAAATAAAAATTATTATGTAATATTCTTTTGTTTACATATTCCTTACAGAACGGGTGTTCAGTTAAATTTTTACTTTATTAATTTAACTACCTAGGTACCTACATCGTTCAGTATGAACCCGTATAGTGTCATACGATTATTTATTTTACTTTTACATACAACATAGTATATTATATACAGATTCCAGGCATAGTCTGATACATTTATATAGTACAACTATACACAGGTACATCCATATCACAGCAAAACTATACAAATAAGGCAAATACATTAGTGAGTAAGTACAAGTTGATTAGGTAGATCGTAGATCAGAAATCTCTTACTCCTAGTAAGACTTAGGTTTTGTGAAAAATATTTAGAAAATATGTGTATTAAATTGTATAATTGCATAATATTTGATATTCTGCAATAAAACTATAAAGTCGTTGATGATCCACCTCTTCCACAAGTTTTCTTTTAAGTTCATTCAAAATACTTAACAACTAAATTAAAAACAAATTATATGTTAACTCCTCAATAGGTTTATTTTTTTCCAAAAACGCGGTGACGTTGAATTATTTCAATCCAATACAATTTTTAATAAAATAAAATGTATTACTATTATTTTACTTAGTCAGCATAAGCAAAATAATAAATTAATAACATACTAATCACATAATTGCCTGTATATATTATTATTATGCATGATATATTTTGTTCATTGTCTCTACCGGGAACACCAAGATTCCGAAAAAAAAAAGACTGCACGAAATAATTAAAAAAAATTGTTATAATATAATAACTAATAAAATAACCATGAGTCATGGCGGACGCAATGTATGACTCATTAAAACTTAAACCTAGGTACATAGATAATATTAATATTATGTACTAATAATAAATACATATTATACTATGTAGTACTTATTTATTTATTTCAGTTATTCTATATTACCAAAATTAAAAAAAAAAAAAAAAAAAAAAAAACTATAAGCTATAAACTTTATCAAATAATAAATGTAGATTATATAGTTATAAATTTATAATATTATACAATAAATATTTTACTGAAGAAAATAAAAATTTACGTGATACCTACATTGCGTAAATTATATGTCAATATTATATTTTATATTATAGTATACCTAAAACCTACTTACGTTAGGATTTAAACCTTACTATTATATGGTATATATTTAATATAATTTCAAAATTTTAATAATTTTAATATTCTAGTCACTAGAATAGTATTACTCAAGAATTTAATGTACACATACCTACCTACTCAACAAATTTAAAATACAGAGTACAGAATAAATTTTTATAGACTAATTTTATATTTTGGAAGTTTTAGACTCATAGCCTTGCCCCTCCCCCTTCTAACATTGCTACGCCAATGTAAGCGATAGTCGATATGTAACGGTATCTTAAATGGGTGAATGTAAATTCCTACACAAGACCTAGCAGGTAAACAAGATACATATGTTAGTTCCTACACGATAAAATAAGGTACATGTGTAAGTTCCTACACTAAGGGGGTATTAGTAAGTATTATAAGGGGTATTAAGTTAATAGTTATCAATCTAACATCAGATATATCAATATATCATATTATAATACCTACTATCATACATTTTAACCCTTTATTCTAAATAATAAATAATTCTTTATAATATTTAATAATTTACCTAATAAATATTATCAATTTAATAATTTAAAAAATAATATTATTATTTTGAAAATTATTAAATTTAATTAGATAGATAGCTTATAGTTTATATATTATATAGAATAAAGGGTTAAAATCTATTTTCGTATGACGTACCTATAACCAGTGAATAGTTTTACAAATTTGCAATTCACGAGTAGGCAACTACAGACAACAATGCCAAAAAGAAAGTGTATATTAATATTATATTATACTATTATTTAATATATTTATATTATATTTGTGTTCTAAATTTTATTAAAAACAATAATTACAAAAAGATTGTTGAAATTATTTTCGCAAATTTCCCGGTCAGTACTTAAACTTTTATGGCAAACCTAATCTTAAATCTTAATATGTCTATGATTAAGACTAGATTTCTATTAATACCTATTGGGAATGTTGTTTTATCATTAACAGATTTGTTATCACGTTTTTGCCTTAATGGCTTTATAGTAAAGCTCACTGGCGAATAAACTAATTTCGGCATATTGTTCTGTGGTATAAGGTATTAATATATCAATATCATATCATATTTTTATACCTACGTACTTTTCAGTATATTCGTACTAATCGTACTACACGTCTACACTATGTCACTATCGCAGTTGTAATAGTATCACTTGAACGGTTAGTAGTTTAATACACATTGCTAAAATACTGAAAAATTAACACCTAACGCTTTAAAGAACATAAAAGTTAAATAGTATACAACGTTTTTGCATTGCACTCATTACGATTCGATACATCGTTTGAGTAGTCCATAGCCGTACTCTACTGTGTTTACACAAATACACACATAGGTAGTACAATAGGTACTTACACAGTTCGAAACACGAGTGCACTAGATCGATCGGGATAATAGCATTACAGCAAACTATTTGGTGGTAGTTTCTAACTATATAAACTATATAGTAGATAGGTACGTTGGTTACTATAAGTTAAGCACCTGTCAGGTAAGCTCGATCTTACCGTTGTTAATTTTAATAATTTAATTCTTGAACTGCATTAGCATTATAATACTGTTGTTATGACTTATGTAGTTAAGTAGGTACTGTTTAATGATTACCTATATATTGTTGGGTATAATTAATAACTACTTTGGAAAGTAATAATATAGGTATAAACTTTATTAATACTAGTTTTCTAATTGCTGTCAATGGTTTCTAATATTTTTTTTTGTTGATTCAAGTTAGTGTCAACTGAAGATTATAAGACTAAATTACAGAGCCGTCAATCATAGTACGGTAATAAAAGTCTATAATAAGTAAATTATCGTTGGTATAGTTAAATTATTTTATGTGACAATAATTTATTGTAATTATACAAATAATATAAAATTAGTAGGTAGGTACCTATTTAGTGCAATAATTTTAATATTAATAATTATCATTGAACATTATAATAATGCACTAATGCAAGTAAAAACCTATATTTTCATGCAATTATAATATAATATTATGTTTTATAATAAACCAATTTTATGTTTTAGAATATCAATTATCTAAATAGTAGGTTTATAAAGTAGATAATAAAACTATTACACCTATTAGTGAATAGAAACTAGGACTGAGTAATAATTTAGTTAAAACTAATTTAATTCAAATGTTATCATTGTAGTTAATTTGTATCTCATTTTACCTATTTTCTGAAATAGGTAGTTTCAATTAGTAATTAATTTAAAAAGTAATTAAGTAGGTAGGTACTTAATATTTTTATTTTACCTTATGATTATAATGTATAATGTTTTATTAATTATTAGCAAAAAAAAAAAAAAAAAATCTTGAGTCAAAATTATATTTAACTATATTTATAAATAAGCTTTCTTGATTTTTCTACATTCAGTTTGATATAAGAACATATGAATAAATTTCCTTTAAAAGTACTTTATAAAACAAGATTTTTATTTTGTTTAAATACTAAACTCATTGTTAAATTATTATTCATATATTTTAACAAAATTAGGTATCTATCCTTCAACAATTCAATAGGTACTTGAGGTATAATACCTATATATTTTATTAATTTAATTATGTTCTTGTATTTAAGTAACTTGTATGTTTAATTCAATTGTTGTAAAATGCATTTTCTTTAATGGTAATGTAGTGGTTGTTGTAATAATAAAAATCCAAGATATTCTACTAAATAAAATTAGGACTCCTACAATAATACATAAACAATAAAGTAAATAATTAAATACCTTTTATTACATTTTTAATTTAATAGATTAACTTTAAGTTTTATTATAATAAGTATACAATTTAAATTTGTTTGAATTTGTTCCAATCATGATTGGAAAATAAACAAATGAAATATTATTATAGATAATTTATTATAAAAATATAAAAATATTTTAATATATTGTAATTTGTAACTAGTTTCTTTAATTGAAGTTATTAAATAAGAGTGAAATATTTTTACACCAGCTAGGTACATTCAAAACATACTTAAAATTTGTTTATTCTAATTCATTTTATTTTGTTTTCAGTTGATTTTTTTGTAATTGGTAGGTAGACAATCCAATTAAAAAAAAAATCACCATGGAACAAATAAATAACTCAGTTGTAAGTATTTAATGTTATACATAATTATTAAAACCGTATTTACTTATTTGTTAGGTATAAATTTATAATTATCATTTGTGAAGCAAGTTAATTTGTTTATTATAATTCATATTCTAACATTTCAATCCAACCTGACTGAAACAATAATCAATACCAAAATTAAATGGTAAGAACTTGTAGACAGAATGTGTCTTTAGATATTAGATCTCTTTTTTTACTTTCTTCTGCCTAAATGAACATATTGTATTCATAAAAACAGAAAAGAGATTAAATAGTTACTACTCATTGTTCTTGTAATAGTGTATACAAATAGAGATAGAATAGTTTTTTTAATAATTTATAGAATAAAATGTTATTTAAACTTTTTATATATTTAAATTTATAATCAATACTTTTTACAATTTATTTGAACTTAGGAAATATTAAATATTGCAAAATCAGTTGTTCATCATTTAAATAACATCAACTTGGCTAACATGACACGAAAAATTATTGCTTTGCCAATAAATAATATAAATCTACTTGAAGAAATAACAGATATAATATATGATCGAGTTTGTATATATTAATAATAATTATAATAATATAGACTAATTTAACTTGTATATTATCATTATATTTATTTAGGCTTTACAAAGACAAAATTACACACACATATATGCCGATATGTGTGCAAGTTTGATTAATGACTCAACATTTAATAAATTTATTACAAATACTAAAATTTCATTTCAAAAAGTTCTGTTAAAAAAATGCTCTGACGTATTTTATACTTTAACAAAATATAACCCACAAGAATTAAAAAAATTAAAACAGAAAATGCAAAACAAAAATATGGTAAATAGTTATGTTATTATTTATATTTATTTTTATTATGATTATTATTTATTATTATTAACATTATACTTATATATTTTGTTTTGTTCCAAATGAATAAAAAAATATAAGTAAATAAAATAAATGTATAAAATATATATGTATAATTTAATAAAATTAACTCATTTTTAAATATTAAATTTAATAATACATAATACTATAATTAATATTTGTTTAACAGGAGCAAAAAATGTTTATAGACGCTTTAAATAGTTATCAATTTAAATTTAATAAAAAAGTTATATCAAATTGCAGGTGTGTTTTGAATTAATATAAATTGACTATTCATTTATTTTATATTAAGTATTATTTTGATAGATTTATCAGTGAACTGTATAGAAAGGGTGCTATTCCAGAAAAAATTATATTGTCATGCATTACAGATTTAAGTTATGAAAATGAAGAATTACAATTGCATTGTTTATGTATAATACTTCAATTAACAGGCCCAATATTATCAAAAGTAATAATAAAAAAGTGCTACAAAGAAAAGAAATTGTTTAGTATAAAATTAATTTTTTTCTAGGCATATGATTTAAACGAACCAGTTAATACACTTTTATTTGCTAAAGATAATTATGAAATGTCATCAACACTAAAATTTTTGATACTCAAAGTACAAAAAATGCATTCTGAGGATTGGATAATTGAGGGTAATTATTTTTAATTTTAAAATATCTGTACAGTAAGTAGGTATCAAGCGGTCAATGCCTCATTATTATGTATCATCATTATTTTATTTTATTTATTTATTTATTTTTTAAATCTTTTTTATAATATATTTATTTAATTAGTAATTTACTTTACTATTTCTAATAAGGTATAGTATTTTTGCTAGATAAATTACAGATATTAACTAATTATTATATTATTTCATTACTAATTCTTATTAAAAGAATATCAGCTCACTATTTGTTTTTTGCTCAAATCCACGCATAGGCGCCAGGTTTTGTAAATACCAATGAGGGCCGAATTTACTAATTATGATCCTTAACTTTTGCCTTTCAAAATAATTAAAATGTATGTGGTTAAAGATTAGAGACATGGGAAGTGGACTACTTATGTCTATATTTTTAACTGTATCCTCTTAAATTAAACTCAAATTTTAATCTTTTCAATGGAGGGTGCAGCCCCCGAGTACCCATGCAGTCGTCGCCTATGAACCCACGTATAATAATATTTATCGCAAATTATATATTAAATGTTCAACCCTTAAAATTAATTATAGTTTTCAATATTTTTCTTGAAAATAATTTGTAAATGTTCGAAACCTTGAAGAATAAAATCCAAAAAAAAAAAATATATGTGTATCTATTTTCAATATTTTATAGTTGTAAGAATAAATTATAAGTTATGAGGCCATGAGGAATATTGTATTCAATTTTCTAGTTTTTTTTACTCATGAACAAAATTAAATAGTTCATAAGTCTAAAATAAATGTATAATTATTGTATATAAACAATTAAAAAAATATTGTCATAATATTTATTGTTACATTTTTTAACACAATAAATAAATTCTACGTATAATATACTGATCAACAATTTAGATATATAGTTATTTAAGAAATATTAAATCATTAATACTTACATAAATTAATATTTATAACATTTTGATTGTACTTACAGAACCCGTCAAATATATTGGAAACAATTATATGAAATTTAGTGATTTACCAAAAGAAATGAAAAATATGTACACATTAAAATCATATAATATAATGGCATTGTTGATTTTTAATGAATGTTATGATGTTCTGTTCAATTTTGTCAACAATAAGAAAATTGATGTATGTATTTATATCTATTATCTACTATAAAATGTTCACCGATGTGATGTGTAATTTCTATATTTGCAGGAAGTTATAAACTTATTAAAAATGAACAAATTTTTGATTCGTTATGATCCTATATCTTTTATTGTTTCGATGATTCTTGTAGCACTAGAAGAAAATCAAAATATAAGAAATTATGCTGGAAAACTTTTAGATAATATTGTTAAAAAAAAATTATTGTCAAAATATTCAATTCAATCAGGGTAAATAGGTTGAGAAAAATATTTATATTATTATTTTTTTTATACCTGTTAATTGTTTTAGAGTTGACAAAGTATTGAATGACTTAGGCATTAAGGAAGAATATCCAAATTTGTCAAATTTACTGTTAGATATAACTAGTCAATTTAAATTTTAACGTTTAATATTTGTAGAAATTGGATTTGTTGTAACTACTTTTGTTGTAGTATTTTGTATTTAATCATATTCTTTTTTTTTTTTGAATTATTTTCTATGTAATATGTTATAAGACAAATAGATTTACCTACCTATTTTGATATTAGAATTTATTATATAAGTATTTATAAATTTTTTATTTTTCTGACTGTCAAACAAATAAATATAATATATAATTTACTTTGTTTATTATTTAATTTAAAAAACATCATTACATTAAATGAACAATGTATCAACACTTATCATTTTTGATTATTGAAGTATAAAATATTCATTATATTATTATTATATTGTTCTAGGGTTAGATGCATGCCCTTTTTTCCAGAGCGCATAGAAACGGTAACACTTATCATTGAAAAATATGGATATTAAATATTAAGAAATATAATATTAAACATGTTAGTCTATTATTTTAAAAATGTTATCAAACCTCAAACTTATATTATAATCACAGATATATTTTTATATATCTGTGTATATAATAAAACGCTAAAGTTTCGTCAAACCGCCGATGGGCTGCGCCACTCATTCTATAGTAGAACCACGATTAATATACTGGATACGCAACGAACATGTGATGAGTGAAGCACTGAGCTTCTCAAGTTGCGGCAAGATTCCTAGCGCGATCTTGTATAGTATATACTATACACATACTAATTCCCGCGTCTTTTTAATTTGTGATTATATCACATTATAAACAAAATAAATATATAATTATAAATTAGGTACTTATATATTTTAACAAATACAGTTTTGTTATACTTTTTTATCCCTACAGACTATAGATTTCTTATAATATACAAAATTAATTTTTTTTTTTTTTTTTATTAACTATAAAAAAACTACATTATATACTTATAATAGAAATAAGCTATTTTGTAATATTACTTTTCTTGCTTTTTTTAAAGCAGTTATTTATTATGTCATCAAAGTTTAAAGAAGATGTAAGCTCACTTTCTATTGATGGTAAACCCAAGTTATCAAATCTTTCTTGAGTTAGTCGTTAGTGATGATATTAATCTTGTTTGAATCCTCTTCAGTACAGAAAAAGATCTAAAGTAGTATTCTAAAAAAAAAAAAAAAAATATAAGGTTCATAAAAATCCGAGGCCCCCTAATAACAGGGGCCATAGGCAATTGGCTATCCCTCCTAATGGTAAATATGGCCCTTAACACGGCTCTGAATTTATTACGGTCAGACGTGATGTGAGAATAATTTTGCTGTTCGAGTTTTCATTACGCGACAAATGACAATCGTAAGGATTTAACAGGAAAATCGACGCGATTAATGCAGAATTCTTTGCGGTTCGGAAACGGCTTAAGAGCTCTAGATTCGACAACCATGTCCAACTCAAACTGTAGTCGATATGATTAGGGCGTTAGGTCCCCATACTGGGATAGGCACGTCCGATTCACGCTCCGACAGTACCACCGGACGGTTAGACGGCGGCGCTTTGATTACTATGGCCGCCCGAATTCTTTTCATTTTTTTTTCGCGTAACTTTTTTCATTTTTTGATTTGATTGTTGAAAGTTAAAGCTATTGCTTTCTCTTATACCGATAAACAAACAAGTCTGAGATTTTTTTTAATAACATATTATTACGATTATTTTATAAAATATATATTATACAATATTATACAGCAATGCAGTAGTTTGCAGTAGGTACTACAACGCGTTAAAGGAGTACATTTCGAAGAAGTTTTCTGAGTCAGAAAATGCATTGTAAAGACACACACACAATAGCTTAAATGCTTTATGAATCAAAAATATTCAACTTATTTACTTAATTATTAAAAATACATTAAATATTATTATTTTATAGTTTCCTATATATTTATATTTTTTTCTTTGAACCAATCAAACAGTAATATTAGGTTTACATGTTACGCGTGTATAAGACAGTGACAACACGTCATGCGGGTATAGCATCCTCTTAAATCTTGATAAAAAAAAAATAATAGTAAAGCACTGGGCTAGTACTAAACTACAGTTCGGCACCGAGGTAACAGGCCGAATTATTTTCACATAAAGTGAAGAAACATCATGGTGCTGCGATCTGTCGGTGAGATTACATTAGCTCGACGTGTACATGAATATAATCCGTTATTTACAGAACTATTGAGACTCGCTCTCACTAGTTATTGTACTACTCAAGTGTATAATATATATACAAGTTTAATAACTAGTTCAAATGTACTTGCTTCGGCAGTACATATACTAAAATTGGAACGATACAGAGAAGATTAGCATGGCCCCTGCGCAAGGATGACACGCAAAATCGTGAAGCGTTCCACATT
>VUJU01000216.1:0-16251 GCA_009835225.1 Aphis craccivora
TTTTGATGGTAAAAATATTTATCTAAATCAATTAGTTTATTTTTTAGAATTTTTTAAAATATCAATATTTTTTTGTATAAATTAATTTGGAGCGTTATAACTTCTTTTAAAATATTATTTTTGGAAATTTCTTGAAATGAGTATATTTCTTAAATTATTTCTTAATTATATAATTTTCACCATTTTTGTTGTACGTTTAATTAGCATCATAATTTTTTATTTTTTTAGTCAGTTCTATCTGATACATTCTGTATATTTATTTAGTAAATATTTTATTTTTGATCAAAGTTGACTGATTTGTATGGAATGCATCTTAAGTAAAGATTATGTTTTTATATTTTCATTAACCATTACCAAAATGTATTTATAATTAACAGCTACTAAATAATCACTCCATAGACTGTTATAAAAAACTTTGAAGAACATGTTTTCTAATTTTTCATATTTTTTCCTACCACTCATTAATTCCTATAACAATAAAACACGTCGACGTCGAGTTATTTAATAATGAAAGCTCTTTCATTTAGAGTGTTACTAAAACTTCATTTTACTCAAGTAATTGAGTAATATAGCATTATGTAAGGTATTTTTTTTAAGTACTGCTTAGTAGTAAGTTATGAACTTATTTTTTATAATATGATTATAATATAAAGAATTTATCTATAAGTGCTAAGATATAATATATTGTAATACATTTTTTGCAACTGATTTTTATATTGTATATTTAATATTTATTAGGGCCAGTTAAGGTTTTGAAAATTAAAATTATTGTAATTTAATAAATTATTCATTATAAAAAAATCTAGTTTAGGCTGTCTCATAATTTTTTACATATTCGTTTTCGTACTACGTTTTCTTATGATCTTAGAAGTAAATTATTAAAATAAAGTTATAAGTTAATAAGATATTAATAAAACATTGTCACTAACTACAACAAAAGTATAATTCCTTTTTGTTTTGACCTATATTATGGTTTTTGTATTATCAGAGTACTTCGGTAGTAACTTGAAAAACTCAGCTTGAATTTCTATGCTGTCAATTGATTTGAAGTGGGTTCACTTCAGATTTTGTCCTTTTAGAAGGGACATAATTAATAATAATCATTAAATTCCATGAATAACTAACGCGCCAAACAATTCATTCAAATTTTGTTTAATACAAACTATTGTTGACCTTTTTTTTTTAAACCTTTAACTTAAATTTAGACTTAGACTTTTGAATCTAATTATTTGAGAAAAATGCTAATTAAAGATTTTTTATAAATTATCTTGTAGAAAATAATATTGAATTATTTGAAAAAAAAACTCGTATAATATATTAAAAGTATTAAAAAATAATGTGTGTTTATAGTCTTCTAGTTTTTTTCTTTAATCAAATATTAGTACTTTGTCGACACTGGAATCACAAAACTTACATATTGATGAATGATCTAGGATGGTATTTATGGTTATGTTTGTAATAATTTATGTAAGAGACGATCAAACTTCTAAAAGACAAAATCTGAGAATTAATAATTAGGCTTTTTCAAAAATCTAGTTCATGAAAAGCGATTTGAATAATTAATATAGGATTAATCTATAATTTGTGATTGGTGGAAGAAAAAGATAAGGTTGGTTTAACGATATAATGTGTATAAGTTTGTGATTCTATATTACTTACTTTTAATTAGGGTTTTCGAATTGAAAAAACGTATTTGTTGTTAATTCGGCAAATGGGTTGGCGTAAGTTATGCCATGACTATACAACGAAACCACACCGATCTGAGCATGATGAATTGAACTCAAACTGTCTGTAATTTCGGTTACCACATTAATCCCAATAAAACGCTCTTACCTCGGACAACCCTCCCCATTCATTGACACCTGCTATATACCATTATCATTACCACAAACTAATATAATTTATAACATAATTTTCCTGAGATAGCTTTTGATTCGGAAATTACATTAATTCGACCGAAAATAATTCCGTGTATTCCGTTCACTAAACGCTGACTGCTCTATAGCTTTTTATTCTATTACACTACACATCTGTTATCGTTATGCTGGATAACATTTCTTTTTCGTGTACCAAACATAGCCTCTTCCACTGCTTTCTTGTTTCACTTTTAACAAAACTTTTATTTCCTAATAAAAATCTGAGAAAGTTCTTTGTTTTTCATCACCTACACCTACTCCCATACCTAAATATATCAGCACGTTTCGTCGATACCCAACCACACTTCGATTTCCCATAAACGTTAGCATGCTTTTAACCAATAAACTACCTAATTGTTTGACAATTTTATTGTGTTGTGTTCAAATCTTACTAAGAGCATTGGACATTATAACTGAACATGAAGCGAATTTATGGTAAACAAAAATAATAGGTATAATGTTATTTTAATTTTTCCTATATTTGTTTTAATTTAACGTTGCTTACAATAATATGTATACAAAAATTCATTTTATTTGATTTAAATAAAATAAGATAGCTTTTTATTATACTGATTGTTCATATTATAGATTTCCTTGTAGAATCATTAAATAATTATTTGAATTAACAAATAACATGGCATTTTATAAATATCGATGTTTCATCATTTTAATAATGTAATTATAGTTCCCATATTTTTTCCCGAAAAAGATTTAGTGTAATTTTATATAACGCATATAACTAGGGGGATAAATATCTGGTTGAAAAATAATACAATCATTTAATAAAAAATAATTATAAACATATAATTTATCTTAATAACAATAATATCTTATTAAATACAATTTTTTCAATTGATTTCTCTAAAACTTGGCACTCAAATTTGATTTTTTTTTTAATGTCTTTTACACTATAAAAATGGAATGCATATTGATCACGAGTAGAAATATAGTCTCTTTATATGTAACAAATAATGCAATTTTGTCTCTATGACTTATTAATTATAATGACAAAGCAAGTGTAACTGGTTAAAGGGATATCTGAACTTCTATTTATATAAAGTGATTGTACATGGGATATGAACTACCCTTGTTATTTTCTGCCAAAGTCACACAATGGTATATAGTATTGTTAACTTTAATCAATGTTAATAATTATTTTATTCCAATACACATACTATCAGAAAAGTATACATTTCTTTAACACGATAATACGACTTGGCTTTAGATTACCTGAAGTGGATGTCAATTCTAAATGTGTCAAGGATGAAAAACACTCAGCCCTCTGGTGGATAACGTAAATACACGTTTAATATTTACATTATCAGTAGTATTTCCGTCAATAAAATCAGCTGTAGGTCTATATCAGGGAAACACAATTTATGTTATTATTGGGCTATTTTTTTAGAATTGATTTATCAATTTTTTTTACCTTATCATTTCCAATCTACTCTAATACTTATGTGGTTCTAAATCATTTTCAGTTGAATAACACTTATTAACCAGATCATTACAAAGAACGTAATCAGAGATGTGTAGAGTATTGATCTCATTGTTATCTATATAAAGTTATCGTATAGAAAGTTCAATTGGTTTATATGTTTTTTGGTAGTTTAAATATTTTGTTTTTTAAACATCACTCATAAATTTGTCTTATTCCAACTATTTGTATAACTTTCAAAACATATAAAAAATCATTTTCAGCATAAATGTTTACCAGAAAATGGAAATAATTATTTGATGGAAATAATTTTTTTTTAGTATAATGATAAGAAATTAATAAATAATTTTAATATTTTTCAGTTTTTAGTACAATAACTTAATATTCATAAAATATAATTTATTTGCAATAATTTCTTAAACAAATTAATAATACCTATTCCATTTTTTCATGTGAATTTATGTGATTTATTTTTTCTTATGTTTTTTTTGTTTATAATATTTGTATATTCAATATATCTAATTATAAAATAAAATATTGTTGTATTTTTTTTAATAATAATTTAAAATTTACACATTCCCTTTCAAAAGAATTTTAGAAAGTTATTATTTTCATTCAAATTATTTATTTATTTTATTTAAGTATTTAGGTATGTATAATATCATAATTTAGTTTTATCGTATTTTCATTTAATTTACTTTTTACTTATTGAATGTTACTCAAACAACTATAATTTTAAAATGATAAATAATTGAAATTGTTTTGTATTTTTAGGTTAATACACGATACAGTTATTTTTGACATTTTAAGGTAATTAAATGGTGTTAAACACCATGTGTAGAACATTGAATGTATTATGATTGGTTAATATTTGTTTATTAGGCTAATATAGTAATATTTAAGAATATGTCAATTTAATACAATGTTAATAATGATCGTGGCTTGAGAAAATTGAGTTAGGGTTGACATTTCTAAAGAATCAAAATACTTGAACAACCAATGTTTGATAAGGTTAACATATTATAGATCAATGATGGAGTCACATTACACAGAATGAGGTGAGTGCAAATTGGATCAACCGGGTCTGCATTGTATGAATGAGTCTAATATGGAAAGTTGATTATGAAAGGGTAAGGGTAAACGTAAAGGGTTTATACAGTTAAAAGCTGTTTCGTGTTCTCTAATTTCTCTTCTATAACAACGGTCACCTAATTATTAATTAATAGATTATGAGGAAAATCCTTATCCATTATTCACGACCGTTAACTCCTTTACACTCACATTACGCAGAATTTGCATATCCAAAACCAATATCCTAGGGATCTAATGTAAAGATTCTAAGACGACATAGTCTGTAATATGTGAATTTAGCTTTTCTAACATTTTAGTAAAAATAGTTAACCAATCGTTACACTGACTTATTGATTTAATACATTAGAAATAATAGAAGATTAATCATTATTTTTATTATTTGAAAAAATTATGATCTGAAAGTGAATCATAATAAGCGAATATTATGACATAATATTTATTTAATTTATAAATAATAACATGAATGATGTATGAAAAGGGAAGCCCATACAGCAGTGGAATTCAAAAAGATTTAATACTAATATTGTTTAAGAAAATATCAATGTTAATGATATATAATTTTTTACAAGAAAAATGATTATTTGTGAAACAATAATATTAAGAAAAACAGATTTTTCTAAAACTTCAATTGTTCAAATTGTCAGATATTTAGTTATATTTTTATTTTTAAGACATATATAAGTTATATCGTTATAAATAAAAAATAGAATCACCTAATTTGCAAATTTAAAATTCGCAATCGATTTTGTAAAGGATTGATAGACAATCATTTTAAATTTTTTAGAAATTATTGTTTAATGATAACTAATATCCTTTAACTTTTATTCTTCGAAAACTACAACATTGTCACATTGTACACTCAATTCAAAACAAAATAAGCCATATAGTTTTATGCGTTAAAGCCGTGGTTATTTATATTCATACAACTAGTTTCCACAATGAAAAACTACTATACATCGAAATAATTTTCTGGTCACAGTATGTAAATCCGGAGCATCTATAACGGCGGATACGTGCACACAAAATAGATGTCTTCAATAGAAATACTATGAAGACGAGCCCAAGAGACTCGTAAAAGCTCACGATTCCAGAAAATAAATTATAAAAACAAGCATATGACAGTAAGTTATAATGGTTCCATATAAAAAAAAAAATCGTACATTATTGCGCACAATGTAAAACTATTTATTAAAGAACCGAAATATTCTATTAAAATTCCGTTTTCTGTGAATTGTTGCGTATTTTAAAAAATTAAATGGATAACTGTTGATAACTTTAATAATATGATACAGATAATATTATAAGCTAATATAATACAAATTATAAGATATAAAAAGGTATTTGACAATTTATACATCACATTGCAAATGTTCATTTTTTTGTTTAATTATATTTTTTTTTTAACAGTCTATAAAAATATTATTTCGGGATAAATTTTTCAATATATTTTGAGAAAACTTAATATTATAATTTTCGACAAAGAACTGAGCAGAAAATAGGTAAGGTTAACTTAACCATTATTTCCAAAACCTATTAGTATAATTGAAAAATAGCGTAGGCTGACTAAAACCTACAGTTTAAGTCAGAGTATTTGACAATGAATTTTCTCATTTATTTTCAACATTTTTGTTGTGATTTAAAAGTGGATTAGTAAAATTGTCTTGAAAAATTCGATTGAAATCAAGTAACTCAAGTGTAAGGTACATAGATAAATAAAAAAATAAAACAATAAGTAGAAGAATCTTATAATTTTTACTTATATGAAGTATTGAGTTACTGAATGTTAAAATATTATGAGTCTTGAAGAAGTTTGTCGAAAATTACAATAAATATTTATTTAACATTTAATTTTATTTTTTTTTTCATATTTTGAATTATTGTACGGAATTTATTCATGCATTTGCAATAGACACATTTAATAAATAATATTTTGTAGCTTTTTAATAAATTAAGTTGTATTTTTTTTTTTTTTATAACAAAATAAAAATAATCGATATCTACAATACTTTAGAAGAAAAATATAATTTTTTGTAAATTACTTAACTTTAACAGTGCCATATTATAATGATATGATTAATTTGTTAACATTTGGAAATATTTAAAAGATAATATACAAGTATATTATATTATATTATATATATGGATGTAATTATAATGCGATATTAAGTGATACAAACATTATTTAATATTAATCAATATATTGTAATATTTGTACTGTTTAAAATTTAATATTAGAATGTCTAAATAAACATTCAAATAAAAACTACAATAAATCTAAGTATTTTAAGTATTTTATGCCATTCAAATAAATAAATTAGTTATTAGTGTGCCATAACAAATATTTAAGCTTTATAAAATATAAAAAAAAAAATATTTTTTTATACTTTATTTTTTCATTTTAAAACTTATACAATATTTCTTTTACATTAAATTCAATAAATATTTAATAAAAATACTATACGACACATTTTTTATGTTTACAAGATCATTAGTTTAATTATTTATTTTTTTGTAGTTAGGTATATATCTTAATAATATTATGACAATGCACAGTTTTTTTATTTTGTTTATTTTTCTTCACTCATTAATACAGATTTAAAGATCTTAATACATATTTTAAACCTACCCAAACCTAAATTTATAGATTATTATTTAAATCGTGATTTATCCTTCTCATAATTTAAATTAAAACTTAAAATAACTTCATAATATTTTGTGGACATTTATTTTTCCTCATAATATACATAATTTGTTTTGTTCAACAAATTAAATGTCTCTCACAGCGTGGATTCAATTTTATTTGGAGACAAATTTAAACTTAGTTAAAAAAAAATATATATAAAAATATTCAACTAAATCCACCAAACAGTCTATATTTTATGAATTATATTTCAGATGAAAACGCAATTGAAGCTATTAATCAGAAAATAACGAAAAGAATGAATTTCGTGACCAGAATAACAATTATAATGGATGAAATGGCTGTTTCTGGCTAATTGATAATATTCTTTAAATAGACACGAGAGAAAATAAATAACAGTGAAAATATTTTGTAAGCATATAAGTTTATGTTTTTAGAAGTCAGCGTGTTAAATTAATTGAATGTTACAAATATAATAGCTAACTGTTTTGTCCAAAATGCATATTCTTTAAAAACTTCGAAGTGTCATTACAATCATATTTTGTATGATGTCTTAGTATTTAGTTATATTTTAGGCATGGCCACTTTAATTTAATTTTAATCCATTTTATATTCAAACTATGACAACAATGAACAAAACATGATTGGAAATGAGATATGAAACATATATAAAATAATCTAAGAGAGATTAATCGATTACTTTTGTGTAAATAAATATACTTGAAATCAATTTTGAAAATGTTTACTTTATAAGAAGTAATTCAATATTCAGTACCTAATAATTTGAATAATACATTAAGTGTTATATTAATCATAAATAAGATACACAAATTAAAAATGTGTTTAATTGGCTAAATTACAAAACCCAAAATAAGTTTGTAATACTGTTCATTTTATAAACTGTATTGAAACTACAAACCGGAGTATAAAGTAAAAAATCCCAATCTTAGGATCCAGATCTGTTGTATATAATATATAATATTATATAATATGATATTACCCTGTACTTAGTTTTCTCATATTTCACTTATTATTGCAGGTGTTCGTGAAATGAGTTTAAAGTAGAATGAATGAATGGAAATTTATGGGTTAACTTCTTCGTTATATATGCACATTGCACGCGTATGGATGCTGTTGTGGTGTAGACATTTTGAAATAAATTGAAGTCAGGAGTACCTACTGTATTTAATAATAAAGGTTGAGATCATACCAAAACAATTATTTATTTGTTCTATTTTATACTAGTATTTAAAATTATACTTCAAATAAAAGTACAAAAATAAAAATAAAATAAAATTATTACTTACTTAAAAAAAAATTTGTCTATTTATTTATATATAAAATCTACTAAAAATATTAAAATAATTTATTTTATTTTATTTTTTTATAATTATTGAAATAATAAAATATAATTCTTTCCAATCACCTCTAAGCCAGTTGAGTCGTACAGGTTCTGTAGATCTGGACCCACATTTTCCAAGATACATCTCCTCTCTTCCAAAAAATCTGAAAAATATTATTTTAAATACATTAATAAACAATTTAGATGTTCAGTTTTTGAACTAGAAATTAGTATAATATATATTTGGAGTAAAATGAAAATACATTTTCAATATTTTATTGTTGAAATGGAATACTTCTCAAAATACTTAATGAATGAAAGTAGGTAACTAGTTTAGTATTTTATATAATTTTCATTTTTTGAAGAAATTTTATTCAGGATTTCTTAATTTAAAATAAATAATCAGACCTAAAAAGCCAATGGTTTAAAATATACATTCAAAATAGTAATCGGACATCGAAAAGTATATTATAAATTAACATTCTACTTATTTGTTTAAAATATACGTTGATTGAATAGCCTCAAGTATAATAACTTATTTTAATAGTGTCTATTCATATACTATATTTAATATAGTATATACGTATAAAACATATTTATATATTCTATTTATTATCAAATACAAATAGTTATAGCTTACTATAAATGTATTAGCATACCTACCTAATATGAAAAATTATTGATTAATTGTAAAGGTAATTATTGTTTATTATGTAGTTCAATAATTCTAGTGAACCATGAATTCATTAAAATGTTAAGTGTTGTAACACATAATATTTATAATATTTAATTTAAACTTAAGTATACGACCCTAAAGTTATTTATGTCATTTAAATCATTGAGTAGACAGACAATATTTACTACTACAATCGTCACAAATTTTTGTTTACAACTAAATAAGTTTTAGATTAATTAATATTTGTCATTTTGTCCAATAATTGTGTAAAATATAGTATGATTGTCAAGGGTTCAAAGTCTCTTTAAATTTTATAATAATAATGAAGACATGGTTTTGTTTACATAGAAGTTGATAAATAAATATATTTGAAAAAATGTCAAAGTTTTTAGGTAAATAATCTAGTTTTCCTATCAAACAAGTCTGACGCTGTTTTGTTTGTTTAATAAAATTCAAACATTTAATTCCAAATCAAAGTTATATAAAATTTATACCTATTAAATGGTGGGTATAATTTTTTATCACATAACATATATATATCCTTAGGATAAAGACAAGCGATAACGATCCCAATTCAAATACTGTAATTATAAATTTGACCAACACTAATCCGTACTTTAAAATAATTATAAAAAACTGGTTTTATTATAAAATACTCCTTGAAAAGCATATTCAAATTATGTATTTAAAAATATCATCAAGGTCCTTAATAATGGCAAAAATTCATAATTTATATAAATGTTAATAATGAAGGAATAACTATGAGGAATATACCCCTGTAGTAGTACCCTGTATACAGTGCACTAGTGTTTGAACTTGATATATATGGGTCAAAGGTGTCCCTAATCTAACTATCGCCCATAGATAACAATATTATAATATTTAGTTTAAGGCCAACTGCGGTCCAGTATTGTAACAATGTCACCAAAGATCGACACCATTAGACATCATTCACAGCTGTTCATGGCTTGTACCTACTCGTGTACTCGATCGAGTACCCAGTAACTTGTCATAACTTGTATATTGTAATTAACACTGTACATGACGAATTAAGTGGCAGATTTAACCCAAACATTTGGAAGTTTGTATTCAAAATAATTATAATTCTGTATTGTGTATTCTGTAATTAAAAAGTAATAAGACATTTACACCATTAAGGTTTATAAAATATCTTATAACAATTATTAAAAGTGAAAATGATTAAAATTAAGTGAATTATAATAAAATTTAATAATTTAAATTCAAAATGTGTCAAAATCATAAAAATGTGAAATTACAATTATCATGTTTGTTTTTTTTTTATTATTATTCCAAAACGAACGCAACAAAATAAATTAAATTCCATTATATTGTGCTTAATCGTATTGTTTTAGATGTACAATTTGCATTATAATCTGAAATTCGAATATTATAAAAAAATAACTGAAATTAGTTGGTAGCTTAAAAATTAGGTATATCTTGAACCATTTTAATAATAATTTCTTATTCTAACTAAAAAATAATAATTAAAAAAAAAAAAAAAAAAAACAGAGAAATCCCTAGTCTGTATCAAGTTAACCATTTTCAAGTTGAGTACATTACTTTAATGGATGTACCTATTTTATTTAAAATCAATGATATTATCATTACCTAACCTAATCAACCTAAACTAAAGATAGTAATGAAAAATGTTTCTGAGATTTAGCCTTTATTTTTAATGATATTTTACTAACTATTTATGTTAAATATTAGGTATTAATTCTAATTTATTATTTTTATTAGTAGTACAATATGCTGGATGTATTTTCATCAAAAATATAGTACATATATAAACATTATTAACTATTATAGTAATATATTATTATACGCATTATTGTTATTAACACCATAGAATTGTATGATTAAATTTGAGTTATATTATTTTAATTATTATTGTTAGTCTATCTTAATATTTTGAAATTTTTATCACGTGTAGTAATAAGAAAACAATATATAATATTAATTAATATACTAAATCAATATTAGGTTTACGTTAGGTTGAGGTTACGTTAACGTATTATGTATACCTAACCTAGTCTTACACATTTTTTTTTTTGTTAAAATTTTAAAATTATTCTAGTATATTTTCAATATGCATACAACCAAATTTTATTGTAAATTTAATAGTATTAAATTTATTTAGAAAAAAGAAACTAATTAAAATGAAGTTGATATTTATAAGTTGCAACATGATTATTTACTCTAAAATAATAAAAGTAAAAATATCAATAGTTACGATAGCAATAGGGTTTAAGATGTATAAAAATAGGTATTTTATAAACCATGGTGTATACACATAATATTACCATGTTCATTAACATGTCTGTTTGTGTCACTATATTTATAATAATAGGTATTTTAATTACATATTTTATTAAACAAAGAGACATTGGACATTTAATTACAACACATATTTCAATTGGAGTTGTCACATTTTTACTATATAATGGATGCGTCAACGACACGGCATGCTCGACACTAGCACCGAAATACGAAAGAGAATAAATTATATTATCATGTTTGTAACACCTATAATAGATCTGAGTCGTATATCGTAGTCGTCCTCAACAGGGGCTCTAGAATAAATAAAATAAGATATTGATAACATAATATACATAATGAACAATGGGTTATAAATATTTTCATAAGATATGAAAATAATAATAAGTTTTTTTAACTATTTGTAAAATACTTATTAGTAAGGTACCACTCAAACTCAGGCAATATTCTTTGCATAGGTAGTTTTCTAAAGATTACCGTTAAAAGTATAAAGCTTTTCGTACAAATACGTAAACATTTTTCATAAAAGCTGAAATTTGATAAGAAAGTTACTTATGAGTTATAATATGTGGTATTTACATGACTACTTATTATTATTACCTAATACGAGGTAGCTACGTAGATTTGAATAAAAACATTACGCGCTATTCAGCATTAATTCATAATATATGTATTATAATGTATCAATTGAATGATTATACATTTAAAACAAAAACAAAATAGAGCTATAGATACTGCTTACTAAGTATATGTATTTAATTACATTAATTATAACGACAATTTTAAGTAAAATTGCATCAATTAATAGAACCTACCAGTGATATATTATATTATGTTAAAATATTTAATTTTTGTATTACAACAATTATAACTTATAAGTATAATTATATTAGTGCTAATTTTATAATTATGTCTATTTTCTAAATATATTTAACATTTATAGAACAATTATTTGATAGTATTATAACATCTGAAGTTTCTGGATGAAGAATAAGTGGATAAAGTATAAGTGAGCACTAAGTTCTTTTAGATAAGAATCGTGTTAGCATATTAAGCTAAATGACCAACGAAGGGTTTTAAAAAAAGAAAAATTTAATTTTTCAACTCATGATCGTATTTTGTATTCACAAATAAAAAAAAATATATGTTTGAGAAAAAGAATTACATTATTTTGCACACATTATTTACTTCACCGGATATATTTTTCATTGGCTAAAAAAATTGCAAATACACAGAAGAACAATGTTTGGCAAAACATTATTTGAGCTTAAAATTAAACATTTGAATTATTATAACGATGCTGATACTGTTGTTTTGTATCGTCAAAGGATTCGTTGGGTTGTAATAATGGGATGATTTCTAAGCGATGTACCATTTCTACCTATAAATTAATTTGACGTCCGCTTCCCATTAATAACTTTTAATTTGAAGATTCAATGACGTTTCAAAATATTTCCGTTGACTATAATTAAATTAAATTCAAGAGATAAAATGTATAGGTAACAACTCAGATATTTAGTCGAGTCTTAAATAAATCAATAAAAAAAAATTAAGCCTATCCATTATTTTGATTAATTCCGATTATAAACAGTAATAAATTCACCGAAATCAAAACCTAATTTATAAATATATCTTTAAATTATTTCATAAGTTATTGAACCATAATAGGTATACTATACTGTGTATAAATTACACAAATATTTGTTATTAAAATGATCCATTATTGTTATTTCGGTATATTTAAAACTTTTTTTATTTAAAAAAAAAAAAGTTTTTAGATGCTTGACGTTTTATATTTTTTCGTATATTTGAAATCGCTACCTACCAGCTTTTAGTATATACTATTAAAAACAAAATATCAAACTCAGATTTTTTATTTCAAATTATAATTTATAACACAAAGTGCATACTTTTAAACTTCTTCTTATTTCTTTGATATGGAATAAATAGTTTACCAGGTATAGTATAAATGTCAAGTTTAAAGAGATACAGTGGAGCTAAACAAATATAGTGAAAGTTTATTTACCCAGAAAATCACTCTACTAATTCAATTAACTTAAAACATGTATACACTATACTTTATACTTAGAAGTTATACATTTTTGATAAATTTGATAATATAGATTATAGACAGTATATGTAATATGTATATCGACACTAGGAAGTAAAAACAATGATTAATTTTCTCTATGCGTAATGTGATATATTATATTATTCAAAAACAAAAAAAAAAGTTATATTATATTTTAGTACATATACAAATTTTAGAATTTATTATATTGAAATACATTTATCTCTTCATTCAGAATCTAAACAACTATACGTCAGAAAATTAAAAAATATTCACTTAAATAATAAATTGTTAATTTAAAATGAAATTTATCTATATGTCAACAAAACATTTTTGTTTATGAGTATTAACATATTTTCACTTAAAAAAAATAATAAATAATAAGCATTATTTTACGCATGGCATTTTACTGACCTTCATAAATTACCTAGACAATTGAACTTTAGATCAACACTTGCTTATGAAATTCTTATAAGTTGTGTGGTGTACCACTATACAAACATGCATAATTCAAACAATAATTTATTGACTAAATGTAATAGAATAAATGGTAATAACTGCTTAATTAAATATTAAATATTCAGAATAAAAAAAAATACGAGACCATTCTTGACTTAAGAATGAATAAAAACAAATATTATTCATGTGATGTTAATAGCTAATGATTTTAATTATTTGATTAAAGTATATAAAACACAATTATTGATCATACGAAAAATACATCATAAAACTATATTACATAGGTAGTTAAGTTTATATTATAATATTATCTTATTAAGACTGACATTAAATGAATTAACATTATATGCAATTATAAACTGCTAAAAATATATTAATATTGTATTTAAGTACTTACTATTTGGTTGTGTTATTATTTTTTTTTTTTGGTTATAATTATTGTTATTTGATGATATTGAAAAAAAGTATATTATCCACAGTCGTTAATACTTTTACAAAGCACGTACAATTTATTATAAGCATTTGAATTTGAATTTATATTTAAATAATATCGCACGTTCAAAACTCAATGATCCATTTTCGAGCATATTGAATAAGTCCGTGCTGTGAATTTTCTATTTTTATTCTACATTTCTTGTTTTCTTAAATTTATTATATTCACAATTTCATCAATTGCTTATTTCTCAAATATCCACATTAATAACATAACATTTTCATTCATTTTTTTAGTTTTTTTTTCTATTATATTTTGTATTTTTTAACAGTTGTGATATTATTTAACATGACTATCAGGGATCACATTATAATATAGTTAATAATAAAACAATTTATAGTTGAAATTTTAAAATAAAATAATAATACTCAAAAATTTTCAGCGACGTGGGTATGTTCTTATTAATTTAAATTATTTGTTACACCATATATTTAATAATCTTTAGTTTTTTTGAATTTTATATGCAATAGACAAAAAATATTATGTCCTTCTCTGATATTTTCAATGTTATGAGCATTTTAATATCTATTACAATATAGTGCTATTTTATCAAATATTATATAATATATTTTGTAAATCATACAAATATGAAACTATATTAATTGTTTGGAATCATTATAACAAAAATTGAATTAAATAAAAAGAGTCATCATCTTTTTGTTATTTTGAGTTTTACTTTTATATTATACTTAAAATTTAAAAATTCTTAAAAATTCTGAATCATCAAACATAACATGAATCATACAATTTGATGTAATTATCTAAACAATTTTTTTTCATTTTATTTCAAATTTTTAGAGGGAAATTTGTACAAAATCAACAGAATAGTTAAACATTTCAAGTAATTTATGGAAATTGTTCAATGCAAGACACCTTTAGTTACTTTTGGCATTAATATTATTCTCACATTTATTTACGGTAGGTATTATGTTAAACAATCATAATTTGATGATGCTTATAGTACCGTACAACCCATATTTAGTACCTACATAAAATTTATAATAAAATATTTTAAATCCATTCTTATTGGTAATAAAGTTTTACACTGTGCTTTTGAAAGTTTATTCAATACCAAGTTGTTCATTGCTTTATTCTCAATTTTTTTTTACGCACCATTACCAATAGTTCGGCACCAAGACACAATAATGCACTGGGGCATGGTTAACGATGTATAAACTACTTTTTGCATTAGTATTCCAACAGATGAAAATTATTTTAACACCGACTAGCTGTTTATTATATATTTGTATGCTTATTAAATAACAATTTTTTTTGCACATTTTTCAGAGTAATATCTCTGATAAAAACTTATTTAAATGATGAATATTTATAATTGTAATTCTCTACAGTACGTCCGTTGGATGGAAAGATTTCGGTTATATCAACATTAACTAAAATTTATGAGTGCTTTAGTATTCAAGTAATAAGTTCACGTAACTTATAAAATTTAAAATGTTTTTAAAAACAAATATGACATGTTTTTCGTATTATTTTTAGAACAGTGTTAGTGTATGGAAATTACCAACTTATAATTAATATTTATATCAGATTTTCTCACTGTACTGTTTCATCAATTTTTTTGGAAATTAAAAACATTATATGCATAATATAACTGACAAATATTATTTTAAAATAAACACAGTTTTTAGAATAAGAAATAAATTGAGTGAAACTAAAAGATTTTATCGAACAGGAAATAATGTAAATTCATTTTTAGCTGTGAATTAAAAATAAAGTAGTAGGTAGTTGAAAAGATGAGTAACGGTTGATTAAAAAGTATGTTTATGTACATTGTACATATATATATATATATATATATATATAT
>VUJU01000216.1:16301-80670 GCA_009835225.1 Aphis craccivora
TATATTTTATACTTTTTTAAAAATGCTTCAGCATGCTCAACAATGAACTAAAACGAATTAAAAATTGTCTAAAAGGCTATTTGCAGATACTCTTGTATAAAAATCCAGACACTGCAAAATTAATCCTGAGATGGCACTTTTAATATAATACATTTTAAAATTTAAAAAAGTACCCACTTTAATAGTGTTAATGATTAAAATATTATAATAGAACAAATGGTTATTGATTAGGTATGACTTACTGAAGTAACTAGTCTAATGTATTTACGTTCCAATTTATTTTTATTTTTAATGTTGTAATATTGTATTGTTCTATTTGTATTATCTATTTATTGACTATATTTACCTATAAGTATATAATACCCAATGTAACATTTTATTTAATAAATATTTTAAATTTTACTGATTTTTAAAACAAAACTCTCATTATATAATATATACATATAAGTTATACTCGTGTTCATTGTAATATTTTTTTAACACATTTTTTTAGATATTAAATTTAATATTAGTATATTTGACATAAAAAGAACCTGATAGCTCGTAAAGACAATTGTATATCCATTTATCATGCAAAGACCTCACAGGTCATTTAATATTTTCTATTAGTTTGAGTGAAGCCCATTTATGTATCACGGGTTGAATACAAATAAAATATAGCATTTATAAGTCAGGTTTCTTTAAATTTAAAAGAAATTGTTTATCCATTATTGCAATTGAAATTTATTACCCTAAACATTTTCATGTTTACATAATATTTCATATTTTTTTTTTTTGAATTTATATTTATTAATAATAATCAATAATAAATTCGAAATATTATAACCTATATAAAATACAATTTTTATTAAATTGTTAATATTATATTGTATAGGTAAAAACTGGTCTTGTACAATACTACTACAATATTTACCACTAAAATAAAAAAAAATATACTATATAAAAAAAAAAAAACTCCATTATACAAAAGACACTAGATTTTTCTTACACAGCTTAGAATCTAAAAATGATATATTGTTATCTGACACTGATAGGTGACTTTGAAAATTCTTGAAAATTGCATTTAAATTATTACCTTCAAATAATTAGATTTGATAATATATTATGTTTTACTTATTCAACAGATGAATTAAAATTATTTTTATTCTATGGATAACATTTTAAACTTTTTCATCACATTTTTTAAATTATTAAATGTATAAAATACAAACAATTTAACTTAAAATTTATTTTCAGTATAAATATTATTCTAGTTATTTAAAATCAATAAACTGCAGGTACTTAAGTTTAAATTATATTTATACTAGTTTATATTGAAATTATTCCTTACTTAAAAACGAGAAATTGTAATTGTTTTGTTATAAAATAACTTGACATATGTTGTAATAGCTCTTATGCTTAACGCTCAAATAATTTTCAATAACATAAAAATATTGCTTTTACTGTCTATTTATTTATAAATGATATTTTATGTTTAAACAGGTATAGCCATTGTATGACATAGATAATAATAATATTCGTATTTAGTTGGATTATAATTTTATTTCTAATCTTGTTTTATATTATAACCTAAAATTGATACTAAAGTCACATAAAATATTTTTATGACAGTTTCTAATTATTCTGAACAGTTTATTATTGTATGATATAAAATACACACAATTTTAACTTTAATAGTAGGTATTTTGAATAATTTTCTATTATTATTTGAATAAACAAAAAATAAGTTTACTTTCTTTATGTGTAAATTTAATTTTGTATTAAATCATTTGAGTAGAAAATTAGCTATTAATGTACATGTATTGAATTCAAGAACATGGTAATAGAAAAATGGTTTTCTAAAGGTTTATTAGAAAATCTATAGGATAGTAATGAAAAATGAATGAATACAAGTATGTTATTGCAAATCACAATGGAAGTAATCCTCTTTCAATACTTGTTTTTCCATTTTCAAAGGATTTATGTCGTAAACAGTTTCGACATCAAACTGATTAAATTGGTATTGAATGAATAATTGACCATCGTTTTTTTGTGATGGATCAACCCCTGCCTCTTGGAAAAATAGTCCTACAGTCCGTATATAATATACACTATACAAGGTAGATATGTAAACATTTGAAAGTGCTTATGGTAAACCAATTTGTAATCTGATAATTAATATTTGTTAATGTGGTTATTGTTAGAATCAATGAAAAACTATTAACAATATTTTCTTTAGTTATTTTTATTATTATTTTTTAAATTAAGTTCTAAGTTATAGAGCTATTATTATGATTCAACAATATAAATATAAAATATATTAATAAAGTAGTAATAATTACTGTTCATAAACACACTTAAAATGCAAAAAAATAATTGGAAATTTAACCAGATTCTGATTTTACTTCATCATAGTATATTATTATATTAGTATAGTTCATCGAGAAAATTAATGTAAATATATTTAGAAATAAGCTTTGAAGATTAAATTTATTTAAATTTAAATTTGATAATGTAGGTATTTATTGCTTTATTAGCTATTAATTGTTAGATAGAAGTAAAAATAAATTGTTATATACTCACACAAAAATAGTGTATTTAAAAGTATTTTTGTTTTTGGTTAATTATGTATCAGGGGAAAGTCAGAACAACATATGAGTCAAATTATAACATGATATTACAGCTTACTGTATCATTTATATATAATTTATTACGAGGTATATTTTTTCTCCAAATAAAGAAAATAAGAGAGTGGACTTAGTTATATATGTAGATTAAAGTATGAATATTGAATAGTATATACAAATGTACCTACATTGTTTGATGTAAAATAGGTATAGTACAATAAATTATGTTAAACATTTAAAGTTTTTTTTGTTTGTTAAAAAAGTTTTAAATTTAAATTTTTTCGCTCAATACAATTTTTTTTAATCATGTTATAATGTTTTAAATATTAAAATATACACATTTTTTATATAATATACTAAAAAATAAAACACGATGTACTCCGCGCGATCGTTGAATGTTATTCTCACAAAATATTCACTTGACTAAAAAAAAATATTAATTTTAAAATGCATGTACATCCCAAGAGATACATAACTCTATGTTTGTTGATAGAATACTTATGCATACTTTGTTATTTATTTAAAATAATAACTGACACTTATTTATAAAATACTAATTTATTGCCATAATATTACATTATTCGACTATCGCTTGATATGTACTTCATACAATAATAATTACTTAATATATTTCATAGAATTAAATATTATATAAAAAAAAAAATATTAGTTTTGATAAAAAAAATTCACAATAAGATAAATGTTGTTGGTTTATAAGTATTAGTTATATAGTAGAAGTATTTAAAAAAAAAGCGCAGTGCAACTGAAAGATCAAAAAACAAAACAAACTGAAAAACGAGTGATATTTAGTGTACGACTCATATATAACGAGGGTATCGCATAGTTTTTCTGAGATCATTTTTCGAGCTTAAAGCACGATTTAAAAAAATATTTGGACTTTTTACACTGCCCGACAGTGATAAACGATTTTCTTCACAAGTCTAAAGGAAATAAAAATAAAACAAAACAACAGTGGAACGAATTCAAGGTAACAATAAATTACCTTACTAGTAAAGTAACCACGAACAACCAGAACAACTAGCTGAAACCTCTTTTATACCGAACACGAGGCGTGTTATGTTTTTAAATTCAACAAAACCCCAAGAATATACTTCACGTAGTGTAGGCATTGTATTCGAAAGTTTTTAAAACATTTTAGACAAGGGGTCTCCTGTTTCATTATGAGTTCACGTCATGAGAATTAATTACAACATTCCAAAGGTGTAATATTATATTATTGTCATAGTTGCTGATCGACAGTTGTTGTAATTAAACCTATTTAGGTACATCAGATTAATAATTTACTTAAAATATATACATAAACTTATAATTATAGTAATAATAATTAAATAAATACAATAATCAAATATTAAATAACGAAATAACGTTAACTGACTCTTAACCAATGGATTATAACTCTTTCACCGCCGTCGATATCTATTATAATTAATAATATTACTAAATTAAAGAATATTGTGAATAACAATATTGAAAATTATCTTTAAAAAAGTTCTATTTCTAAATATAAAATATAAAATAAATATATTTTTTTTCACGCAAAAAATTAATACATTTAGAAAACAATAGTTATACAAATATTACGTTTTTTTTTTTTACTATAAAATAACGTGAATTTGAAGTTTATTTTGAAATGATGAATGCTATTAATTAAAGAATTATTATATATTTATATGTGTTATATAAGTAATGACTAATTAATATTGTACAATACGTCATATTTAAAATTCAGCAGATATTGAATCTTTATGATTTTTTTAAATTTTAGTTTCAGTTTAGAAGTTAAGTTTGCAAGTTTGCAGAAAAATAAAAATATTGTAGTACATATTTATATAGTACAGCTTTTCAAAAATGAAAATATCTGCATTTTCTGATTTTTTTTTTTAATATAAATTTTAACCTTTTTCGATATAATTTATATAAAACTGATAAAAAATAACAAATCAAAACGAAGAAAGCTATTTATGTGGAAACATCCTTTAGTACCTACTATCAAATATCGATTTCTAAAATATTTAAATAAATATGTTGCAGAGGTTTCGATTCAAATAATTTCAAAAGGTTCCGGCTCTATAACTGGTAAGTGTTTTTCTGTTTCAACGTCTTTTAGAAAATATCTATTGAATTTTGGAAACTGACAACATTACCTTTTTTTACTGAATGTAATATTCAATTGATTACTTTAATATAACTACTTATCTAAGAGTTGTCTATCAGAGCATAAAATATATTAATTATAATGTTTTAGAACTTAAATTATGATTATATATAAATGAAAATTAATATCTGATGAAATAAAAGTTTAATATCTAAATGAGAATGATAATATAATACTAAATAACCTATTTTATTTTATCAAATGCATGATTTTAATCACACATTCAAAAAAAGAGTGTTCTGTAAAGTACTGAGTATTCTGTATTGAATTTTGAGTTTTTTTTTTTATTAAATATCTATTTCTTTCGATTCTTACTCTAAAAAAAAAAGAAAAGTATAAATGTGTCACTAATACTGTTTTGATAACAATACCGTAAAATATTATTTCTATACTTTTATTAAAATATTGGATATTCATGAGTGACAAGTACACTTTAAAATAATATATTTAATATAATTATAAATTATATTTTATTTTTTGAATAAGATAAAGTTTAATTTATAGAAAAGTGAAAATTAAAACAAATGTCTAGAGATCGGTATTTATATTGTATATGTACTAAAAACAATGTGACAATTCTTATTTCATAAAATTTAATTAGAATTCAAAAATTTTCCAAATACTTGAATGTTTTCATTGGCAAATTTCATAGGTAGTATTGTATTTTGATTAAATCGCCTATTTTTTTTTTTTTTTTTTACTCTTAACCGTGCTGAATTGAAATCATGAATATATTATCATAAAATATACAATTAACAAACATTTTAGATTACATTGTGAATACGACGAATGTAATGATGAGTAATTTTTGGGCTCAATAAAAAGTATTGATCCAATCGAAAAATAAATTCCAAATTGTTTTGTTCTGTAAAGTAGGGGACATCATTATCAAGTTTTATCTATAATAATATTTGTATTTATTACGAATAACACGATTACAATACACACTTATTGTTTAACAGACGACGATGGCTGTAATAATATTACTACTTAAAGCATAATATTATAAATTATAATCATCATAATATAGGTATATACTACATACTATATATAATTATAATTTAATTTACGGTAGCAGTGCTTGTAGGCTGTTATCGATTACCAGCAACACCGATACATTTCCAATTTGTTTTTTGTCCCAAGTGTACATTTTCAGTCGCATTTTCCGGATTGTATTTTCAAATTATTTATTATTTATATGACTTTTTTTTTTGTATATAGTCGACCGTTATCGATAGTTTTTTTCTCATTTCATAAAACATACATAATAATTATATGATCGTATCCATCCCAACGTGATCTTTTCCACGCATAAGCTTTCAACTACGTTACAGAAAAAAACCATCTTGTTACTACAAGCGTATTGATAGATAGATTGTGACAGGTTAACAATGTAAAAATTCGTATTCTGTATAAAATATTAAACATATTGTTTTATTAACGCTTAAGTACCTAGATGACGTACGCATGCGCATACGATATACGATTACATGGGCACATAAAATAATAAACTTTTTGATTTTATTATTATTATACTCGTACATCAATGTAATCCGGTCATGTAGGTATTTGATGCTTGATGAATATTATTAGTATGGAGTATTTATACGTTCAGTACACACTATAATAATAATTATAATAATGATAATAATATACATGAGTAGTGCAGAGTAAACAGTATGGGCCTGGACATGGTGAATTTTTCCACTAAAACGATTTGTTATAATACGAGGCGCTCACGGGCGTGTTCGCAACCGATGTTATTGAATCATAAAACACTATTATATGCAGCGAAGGGGCTACGTGTATCGATCTTTATTTTTGAACGCTATTATATTATACTTTTTTTTTTTTGTATATATACCACAGCAAAATTAACAAGTGGTGTAAACTAATGATGACAATAACTATAATACATCGACGATGGTAAAAAAAGGAAAGGTGAGAGAGAGAAAAAGAGACAGAGAGAGATACAGAGACAGAGACACAGAAAAAGAGAGAGAGAGATAGAGTGAGATAATAAAAATAGAAAATAAACAGAAACAGCTTTTAAAGTATCTTCTGAAATTTTTGAACCATAATAACATAAAGCTGTATGCTGAGATAACAATAATAATATTATGTAATTGCTTTTTTAATAATAATTTGCTTTACTGTCGAAAAATAAATAATAGTGTACACAATTGATCCTTAAAGTGTTATATTAATATTAATTATATTCGTCATAATGATGATTTTCCGCCCGACAGCGTTCGATAAGATATACCTATTATTCACATACACGACTTTTTTATGGACAATTGATCACCATTATATTGGTATACCTATATACAATATACATAATATTGATAAACGTGACCAAATATTATTATACTATGTATATTATTCTATGGCGCTCAATGAGCCGTATTGCATATTTGAAAATCTCTTTTTATACACACATTATACTCTCCTAAACACGTATGTTCATGTGAGATTGATTCGGTTTGAAGTGCTTAAACAAATTACGTGGATTTTGAATCAGTCGTCAGATTATATTATATTGGTACGTTTTTCCCATACTACAGCAATCTGCTGGGAATTTATCAAATAGTGTATATAATAATATGCCAAAATAATTGCAGAGCAATGCGGTTAGAAACGCGTCAAAATAGAGGCTTTGCGCAATAAAATAATAAAAAAAAGAACTCGCCAATTGTTTGTGAAAGGGCTATTCGACCATTTAACGTATATGTGGTATATGTGGGCATTGTTTAAAACTTGGTACTTTAAATCGGAGTTAATACGAATGAGTTTAGTTTATTTTTACTCTATTGATTGAAATATAATAAATATATAAAACGCGGGCAAGTGGGTACCGCTCTGCTGTACATTAGGTGGCGTGTTAATCACTATTATATATTATAGGAGTGTTAAATTTGAATCCATTGATAGTTATCATTGTATACGAAAAACGAATCTGAATGAAGATGATTTATCAACCTACGATATCATTTCGAATGGCTGGTGAAAAAGGTGGTTTATGTTTTAATGGCCTGAATACACCAAAATTTAAGTTCTTTTAAAATTATTGTAAGTCAAACTTATGATAAACCTTGTATTACATTTTCAACTCTTAGCTACTTATACAAACATTTTTATGAATTATATCTACAAAATAATTTACAAATATTCAGGAATTTGACAAATTGTTGTCAATATTTGAACTTCAAATGCTAATAAAAAAAAATTGTGACTAACGATTTTTAATTTTTCTATGCTACAATAAGAACAACTCATAATGAACCTTATATTTTCAAGTTTTTTTGGTCATCCAAAATTGTTTTATCGACACTTAAAAAAAAAATAAAAATCGAAAATGTCTAAGGTCTATAAATAACTCAAAAAAGTCAAAAAATTTTGAAAATTTAATTGTCTATAGATAACACTAACATAAACATTTGGTGAAAATGTCAAGTATTTACAGTGATTATAACTATATATATAACTTCGTTCAGAATCTAATATACATAATATATTGTGATGGGAATTGATAATTTAACGAGTATTTTACTAAAACCTATTTAAAAACTAAAATTTCTCGAGTGAAAGCAAATGTGCACATACATGTAAACACATATTCGTACGGTTTAATTCCTGTCTGAGTTATTAGTATTACTGACGTAAATAGAACAAATTTTTCGAAAAAAAAAAAAATAAACATTAAAACGGAGAATAAACTCTAAAACAGTATTACGGGATTTTATTGTTTTAACTTGCAGATATGACTATTCAAAATACAGCCATAACGACCAACAAACAAATTATTATAACTCAGTATTTTAGTGCCATATGTGAAAATGGTTGTGGTATTATAATGTTTTTATTTTAAATATTATTACTATAAGTGAGGCATAGGTAGGAATGAAAAAAATGAATGCCGAGGATTATTATTTGTTTTATGTACCCATCTAAAGAGTTTATAATTAATTAATTGCCAAAATCCGGGATTCCATCTTTACTAATGCATTTGAATGACTTAAAATTTTGAGTGGATAGGTAGGTAAAAATAATTTATATGGTAAAATGAATACTCTACTACTAAAGGTATATTGTAAATATATATTAATTATTGGTAAGATATTATTTTTCACCTATATGTTTATATTATTGTATTATAACATAATAAATACTCTCGTATGGAATATAGTAATTATCCAATGTTCATCATCTTTAATAACATTATACCTTATACTTAATATTATATGATATATATACCGATAGAAAATAAGTTCAAGAGTTCAGTACCATTTGTGAATTAAAAATTTAATAAACTTCAGGTATAACTTTTTGAGAAAATAATTGTTTACTTTTAAACTAATACGCTTTTATGAATATATAGTAATAAATAATAATGCTTGCGATAATGAATTAATTTTTTTTTCAAATTATACTATGAGATGTGTCTTGTCGTTGAATAACCGTCAGTGGTTTTAAATTTAAAAAAATAACTATAAAGTATATTAGATTCATCGTTCATAAAATGAGGCAAAAATCTTCAAAGAAGATACTTTATTTTTATATTTTCACTAATTTAAAAATATTACAGTGTGTCGTTCTGTTATTATGCTTCAATAACTAACTACCTATCATTTTTTTTTTTTTTTTTTAATTAATAGATATTTAAGCTTTCACTATATTTGTTAATAATCTATGTTTTAGATCTTCTAGACTTAAAATCTATTACTATTATACATGAAGAAATAAATATCATAACATTCATAAAAATTGTTAATATAGTTAGGTTAAATAGGTTAAAAAAATATATTTTTTGTACATCAAAAATAAAATAAAAAACAAAAGTTTTTCTCGAAACACTTATTAAATTGGACAAATAATAATATTTTATTATTGAAAAACCTAACATATTATTATGATTTTTACTTTGAATTGTATGTTGATAATATGGATAATCAGTATAACGTATTGGTTAAGTTTTAAGTATAAACAGTGAAATTCTAGAAAAAAATTTTGTTAGTCTTGTAGTTACGATAAAAAAAAAAAAAGTAAAAAAGCTATTAGTCGAGTTCCAAATTTATATTTTATTTAGCCCTATACCAGATGCATAACTGTTTGAATACGTATAATAACAATAAGGCACGATTTCAGGTGAATCAATTGCACGTCTTCCGAAAAAAACAAAGCACTTGTTCCTGAATATATTTAAAGATGATTTCAATGAGGACAGCTTTTACTAACAACTACAAGAACACGCTAAAATGACGGGGTTGTGTTTAATTAGCCGTGAAACGGGTTTTTATCTGGTGGTTGGCTTGAAACCAGGGAAAGGAGAGCCTGGGGGTGAATCTTTTGTCGTTCGCCCGAGTGTCACTATAGAACGATTTATAATAAAGCTTGGGATACCATCGTCAGCATTAATATTTTTATGTATATATACATATATTCACACAAAAGAAATGTGGTAGTTTAATACTTCGAAAAAATGCCTGGAATTTGCAAGAGAATAAGAAGAACAAGACAGATAAGCGAAGTATTGTTAGGGAAAAAACAACAGTATTGAAATGTTAATGGATAACATTGAAGAGCGACGAAAAACGTTTTTTCATCATTAAAATATGTCGTTGATAAATCAGATCCATTTACAAATATGTATTTGTGTATCGGAGAAAAGTATTTGTTTTTAAAGTAAAATTTCGTGGAAATTTTTCTAAGAATTTATACTTTATTTAAAGTTATATCATACATTTGATAAGTATATTAAATATATGATACACATTATTGTTAACATGAATATCTGTATTTTTAAATGTACGTATATTATAATTTTGATTAACATGATATTCTAATATTATATAATTATACCTATTTAATTAGTATACTACCATTAAAAAAAATAATAATAATTCGCATTTGAGAATATTAATTATCAAATCACATTTTAATGATAAAATAATAAGAATATATATTGTTTTTAAAATCGTATATTATATTATGCATATTATATAATTTGGTAATGTTTAAATTGCAATTAATTGTTGGCCAGAACTACTACTTATTTGGGTTTTAAATCTTTATATTTTTATAAATATCTACATTTACAAGGGACTACAAGTTAGTTCATTTTTATTGAAAAAAAAAACTTTCAAAAAAATGATCTCAAAAAATTATTTAAATCTAAATAAAAAAAAAAACCTAATCTTAACATTAAACAACGAATATAAAATTAATTGCAAAGTATAATAAAAATTATTATTATTTAAATTGTACTTTCAATGAATTATTCTTATTCCGACTTTATGGAGTTCAAGGCTTGTAATAATTTACATCAATTTGATATTCTTCTGTTGAACTTACAATTACATAATGCAAAAATAAGTTTAAATATTTTAATAATACTCTTGAGGCTCGAGTAATTTAAATTTTAGGTTTGTATAATTACAACGTAAACAAATAGGTAATTTTAAAGTTTATATTTGTATTTAAAATTATCAAAATCATTAAAATAATATTTATGTTAGTCAAATAAATTAAATACGACTTTTTAAAGATAAAATAATGTTCATATCTGAATTATGTGTATAACATTTCAAATAATGATAATATTACATAAAAAAAAAATAAAATCTTAAGCACTAGTTATAATAATCGAAAAATCTAGAGAAGAATTTTATATGATTCGATGGTAAACTTACAAAAAGTATGATATGTTTTCAGTTGTCTAAAATACAACTGCTTTAAAATAGGAAAATATTCTATAATATCAAAAAATCGAATGACATCAATTGGTACTTTTTTTCTACGATAACAAAAAATTGGTCATAATATTTTATAGGTATCTAGATTACTGTTAGTAAAAAGCATCTTAACCTTCCATTTACCTAAATGAATAGTTTTATAACCTATAAGTACATAACATGCTGCTTTTAGTATTATGTTCTGTAACTTTTATAATCGGTCCACCAACAACAAGGGTAAATGAGAATATGAGACTGAACAGTTTATATGAATCATATTACATTCGATAACTTTTCTAAGATGGGTACGTTTCTGTTTATATAACGCGTACATAGCAATGTATTTGACAGCAAAGACTCGTAGGATCATTAAGTTCGACATTTTTTAATTGGAATTTGAACGTCATTTGATACAAAAAATAGTTATATAATCATGGAATTAATATCATTTTGTATAATTTCAAAGAATTGCTAGTTAATTCACATTTTTTACTTGACACCGAAGACATTATCAATACCTTTAATAGGCAAGTAATATTTTTAATCATTGAGTTTTTCAAAAAATTGTAATACTTATACAATATTAAAACAAAAATTGACGTAATATTTTTACATTTGTTTTTAGTATTCAATAGTAATTTATAAAGCTTTGAAGTAGGTTTAATGGACGAATCACATTTTAAGGGACACTAGTTTAGTATTTGTCGCGATTTCAATTTCGATCAACATCAAAAGTCAACTCTATAATTTCATTAATAAAAAAATTATTAGGTAGATGGTTAAAAACATAAAAGGAGAATTTCAAAATTGTGCATATACCTATTATACCTTATACCTATCATACTATAAATTATAATATACATGTTATCTGGAATTCTCCGGAAAACATATTCTGAAACTTTTCAAAACCACCCTTATATATTATACATTATACACCTATCATAATATAACGTTTGCCGTGGACACGATGCATAATATTATTAACCGTATTATGCTAAATCGCGTACATATTATTATACATATATTATATGTATATATTGAGGTATACTACGTGCCTCGGTGCCTGTATAATCAATGCACCTCGCCGGGGAAAATGTGTGTGACTGATTGCTAAGCAGATATATGGGTGTATCGTATAATATATACCACCCTGATGAACTTATGCAAAGCTCGTTACGCGCGTATCCTCTATATGTAGCCTCCTATACACGATAGAAGCTCGTGATGAGAAACAACGAGAGCATATCATGCGGAAAGATGGTATACCTATTATAAGTAGCTGTGTATGTATCGTATACGTTTTGTATAAATATACTATATTGTACTTAATATTATGTACGGTTTGAGATTCCACAACAGTAGGCTGGAATGGTATGATATATATTATATTATTTATATGTTTTACACATCGGAATGATTTTGTTTTAGATTTTAGATTCTAAAAGGATAAAAGTACGACACATCGACCAGGTTTTAAGGATGATTATTTTTTCATTATTATTATTATCATAATTACCATTACATAAGCAGTAATAATATAGGGAGTTGAGCTTGATGTGATCGCATTGGTACACTTTATTTTGGTACTACCTACGTATTAACTGGGGTCGAATCCATAAAACGTATTTGTTTTTGAAATTCGAAAAAAAAATGCAGTGTTTATAATATTATGAATAATAATATTCATAATAAAAAACTATCTTTAACTCGAATTTTGCATAATATTTATCATTAATATAATCCTAAAGTCACATTATTATAATATTGTATTGAATGACTTTATAAATATAACCAGATCCGATTTTGATAATTATTTGATGGCATTAAAGTCATACGATTTTAGATTTGTATATTTTGTTTCCATTAAATGGTCGATTCTATAAATCAGTGATTTCATTGTATTTGTTTTCCGTATCGCAAAAATTAATTATATTAGTTTAAAATAAAATTTAAATTGTTGTTTGTATCCCTTTTCCTGTTTTGTATATTTAAATAGGACTTCAAAGTATTATTGTGAATGTCAAAATTAATCAAAATGCTAAATCTAATGTATATTAAATTTAATTTTGGGAGTTGAATAATTTAAAACCAACAGCAATAACTTTATAATAATGTTATACTTTCTAAAACAAATCAAAAAGATAAAAATTGAAAAAAAAACAATAAGCAATACCTTCCATTTATTTTGTTTTCAACAAAAAATATATCAATAGACAACGGTCAAAATGTTAAAACAAACAAAAATTATAAGACGAAAAAAAAAGATTATTTAAAATGTTAAACTGTACCTTTATTTGTTTTGTTAGAGTGAAATTTGAGTGACTTAATTACTAACAAAAAATAAAAGCAAATTATTTACGTACCGAGCGCTCGTAATCACAATTAAAGCTTATAAATTATCATTTAAAAATTGTCAAATAAATACATGTACAGGAATAAGTACCCAAATGATGAATTGCAGGGGACTGGTGTATAGACCAAGTTATCCGGCGATATTATTCTCTATTATACTTTGTACCTAATATATTATTATGATATAATGTCACTGTCAATATAATACATCGTAACGTTAAAAGCAATAGTATGATGGTTAAACGTATTGTTTTTATACGACGTTAAGTACAAAAATTGAATAAAGTTTAGATTTTATGCACACACTGTATAAGATATTATTTATTATTCAATTCAATTTAATTTTTTACCCATAACATCCATGATATAATATATTATATGCGATGTATTCACTGCCAAAATATCGATCGGTCACAATGGTAATATACTAAGCGATGATGGTGGTTTCGGACTACAAAGCAATATAACATAATGTTGTGTGCACACCATTATCGTGTAGACTTGATTAGGTTGACGTATTTATTCAATTTTTATTTTAACGTATTTTAATGGCTGACAGGTAATAACTATGGAGTAGTAAAGACAATGCAGTTACCTAATACAGATAATTGCAGTAAAAATTTGTAGAAAATTGCTAAATTTATCTATTATTTTATAATTGTAATTATGTTTGTGTTGGTTACAGAGTCACGTGTTCTTCGTGCTGTTTTTATGAGACACAATATCGTCGTTTTACTGGTAAAACATTTCATACGCATAATATTGTTCAAATAATATTTTGGCATCACTATTTGTAGGAGACGATAATCTTAGGTATCATATAAATAATTATAAGAAACCTCGATATGACGTTCTGTTGAAAATTATTGTTTTAATATGAAAAAGGCCAGTGAATAAATATGTTATGTGAATGCTAAATTCTTAAATACTTTTCATAACTGACTATAACAGTTATAGTAACTTAATACCTAACTAATTGCAAATATTGATGTATTGTACGAAATATAGATTAATTTAATTAAAATATGTTTAATGTTTATAAATAGAAAATATTATTATGTTGAAATGGTATACTAAAGATTTTAAAAAATCAATTGTTACCGTCAATGACTAACACATAGAAAGTATGAGTGTATACTGTTATGATAAAAAATACCTACATTTTAGTTGTACAGCATAACAATAGTTATAATACAAAAAATTATCATCACTCAGATTTTGAATTATGCTGCTAATGAAATCATAATATACAACTACCTTGAAAACTCTAAATGGTTATAACACAGATTTTCACATTGCTTTCAAAGTTTAACTGGAGATTATTTTATAATATCCAAAGGTAACCTATACGATTATCGTGCATGCTAATTTCAGCTAATCACGGTAATATAATAATAATAATAACCCATTTTCAGTTGTCTTATTTGACGATAAACTTTAGGATGAACAATAATGGATGGGCTTAGTTAGCCAGTAAATATCTACGACAGCCTTATTCAAGTATTGTTGTATTTATATAACAATAATAAAGGGCCAACCGATAAAATCATATCATTACGACCATATATGACGAAAATATTTATGATTTTTCGTTTTGTATTTTATATTTTTTTTGTGAATTATTATCGTTACACCACTTCTAGTTGACATTATAAAGATAATAATAAATAATGCTTGCATATATTTTAATATTATCCTCTTGATTGAGATTCCACGTCATTACTCGTGGGATCATTTTTTTTTATAAATTAAATGATGTTCGTATTTTCCGTTTCGTGTAGTTCGTGTAAGCCTAAAAAATTAGTGTTTTTTTTTAATATAATATAATAATATGTATTATATATAGCGTGTCGTCACTTGTCAAAAGGAAATGTCGTTATTTATTTATTTTCCGGCGTCTTGAACTCAAGGATATATTAGTCACTATTGAGTATTGGTTAATTCCCAATATCGATTTGCTAAGTGATAGATTCTGAAATCTTATACCTTAATTATTTATTTATTAGTACTTGATCGATTAGTTTAACTATACTGTTTTGAATACAATAGAATATAGATATAATATTGTATCTAACAGTGTATGTTTAATATTTTATTATTGTATTTAATGTTTTTTTTTTTAAAAAATTACGTTAAATAGTTTTACAGGCTATCATCTATTTCTATTTATTAATTATCGTTGAAAAAAAAAGATAATTAACATAGATCTGTAACGATAATATTACTAATTACATATATAATATATTATTATATAAAAATCTGATATGTAATTTGACAAAATAAGTTTTAACATAAGCTAGTTTACATTTTATAGAGCCAACTGTTAATCATAAATTCAATTTTCAAACTTGAACCTAATATTTTAACCTAACTTTCGAGAAAAATGTATCGTTGGTATTTACAGAAAGATGTCACTGTTAGAAACGAGTATATCCAACCTTCTCTCGTTTTAAGACTGAAAGAGTAAGAACAAAAGTGTAAGTGTAGGTATATTTTTCCTTCAATGTCTTAATCCTAAAAACCAATGCACATTTATCAAAATATGTATACTGCCACTACCGTAGTCACCAACACCCAACGCGCGTCGTTGAAATATCGATTAAACAACGTGTTGTGTGTGTAGACGACGACCAAAAGATAGGTCACACGAGTCTTACATATTCCCCTAAGAATTTGTGTAATACCGCTGTAGGTATATAACTTTCAATTACAAATTACTCATTTTGCGACTATATAGATGTTAAATGGAGCAAGGACTCTAAAATGTTGGAACCAAAAACCGTAAGAAAATCTGGTGGAAGAAAGAAATATGTTGTGTTATAGCTACGTTTTTACAACAAATCGATCACTTTTAGTCTTTCAAATCGTCTCCAAGTATTTTATAAATTAAATGTATATTGTACATAACATAATATGTAGGTTTTATTTCTTCGAAGTTAAACACAATAACTACCTTTAAAGTATAATAATAGTAGTAATAATAACACACTAGAACGTACAAAAACTATAATTCAATTGTTTTCATGCAGAAACATCGTCATTTGTCTTATATTTGTGAGGGCTCTCAAGAAACCGGATGTAAGGACCAATAGGGTTAAACTGACCTCTACCCTCTTTTGTGGAGAGACGTAAGTATACATTACGTACATAATATAACAGCACGATACAGTTCGCGCAATAAACAACGCACGCATTATGCGGAAAACTATCTTGTTTAAGATTCCAGGCCTGTAGTGAAATATTGGGGTCATTTTTATGTTTTTTCTTCCGCTTCTGACCCGCAGTTTGTAGATTTAGTGTCGACAAAACAAAAGTGTTTTCTTTTTATTCCATTGTTACACTCGAGGATGGACACCGAATGCTCGAATGCACTAGACCTATCACTGCCGACGCCGTTGATGCCACTAACATAACCATCAAAATATCGATCGACCGTTACAACAACACTGTAAGTGGTGTAACCTACTCGGACGATAAAACAATGCACATAGGTATTTCTGATATGTGTGTTTAGTACGTGTTATGTTATTTTATATGTTTAAATTATTACTAAATTAATCTCGAGCGCAGATTTAGAATTAATTATACATTTTTAAATATTATACTTTATAATCTTAAACTTGAACTTCAAACAAAACTATTTAATTTTCAATCAAACTCCAGTATTAAGTTGAACTATTAATTTTTTTTTATATATTTTAAAATGTATAGTGTATACACACTATAGATACCCAATTATATCACGATATAAAATTTTGTCAGTAATTACTGATTAGTTTTATTATACTGCTGTTGTTTTTAAATTAAATTTTGCTAATTATTTACGTTGAGACAATAATATTATTTTATGTAATATCACTTGTGAACAAAATTAATTATATAACTTCAATAAAGGTTTTTTTATGTTTTTTTTTTTTTTTAAATAGTTTATTAAATTATTTTATTTTGGTTTATCCTAGACAATAAATAAAAATGTATTATGCAATATCATTTTTTATAAATATTACTCAAGATATAATTTAGTATGGAGATGTATGAATTGTTTTCAATTCATGCGTTGCAAACATTTTCAAGATTATTAAGAAACACGCTATTGACGTTTTAAAACGGTTAGTATATTTCTTCAATAGAAAAAACAATATATTTTTAAGTTTAAACAATTTATTATTATTATACCAACAATTGGGCAGCATAACATTATTTTCTCACCCAAACATGGTTTATAAAAATATATTATATTTTATGTATAAGTAGATAAAAAATATTTAATTATCTAAAGTAACTATTTCAAGTAACAGAATAAACACCTGTATTTTGTCGTAGAAAATATTAAGTCATTATAAATATGGACACGATCATTTCTTTTTTTGAAAATTTTTTAATTTTAAGAAACAGTTTGCTACAATGTTTCATTAAAACTTTTCAATTAAATTATATTCAAAATATGAAAAATAATATAATAATTGAACAAACACTAATTTAATTACAAATTATAATGAATATACAAAAGAAAAAATAGAAGCATATTTATAATAAATCAAATAGAATGTAGACGAATCTTGTAATTTTTTTATTAAAAGGTCATACCTACTCTATTTATATAATCAAGAACTAACTAGTTACAATAGTAACACAAGTTAAATTTTAAAAGAAATTATCATAAACTAAAATGAGACATGGTTAAAGGACACATTACATGGTAAGATAAATATTTTTGTCTATAATTCATAACATTTCTGTAGACCAATATTAAAATATTTATTGGAAATTAGTATATTAGAGAAATTGATCTACGGTTCATTGGTTGAATCATTTATAAGTAAGTGTTTGTTAAAATATGATGTTAGCATAAATTCGTCTATAAACCAAGGGGGTCATAAATAATTTATATAGAAAAGCACGTAATCGTGAATAAAGTGGTGATTTTATCAAGCATGGTCAACAAACAAATAGAAACTTCTTTGAATTTACTGTAAAATTGATGAGGTCGGTGGAAGTTTTTAAGGGTACGTAATAGAGCTATACATTAGTAAAGAGAATTAGTAGAGAGTAAAGAAGTAAGCCTCAACTTAGATGACGTCATATTTTAAGAGACCTTAATCATAAACATTCTGCAACTATAAATTAAATACAATATGTAAATTACAATAACTTAAGACTTGTAGCTTGAAAAATGTATACAAACTTTTTTTAATTGAAATTATATCTAGGTAAAACACATAATGAACCATTTATAAAATGCCAGTAAGAAAATCAAAACTTATTAAACCTTTAAAGTTTATCTAGTAGTGTAGATCGAAGTTTATATTGAATGAAACGGAGATTTATAGTTTTATAGTTTACTGAAAACTCTTTTCGGTCGTCATTAAAAGTAATCAAAAAGTTTAATGTACAACTGTTTTATACAGATTTTACGAAAATAATATTATTGATATTTTGCAGGTTATTTTAATTTTTAGTTATTGTTACTATATATTATATATAAAACTAATCTATGAAAAATATTGAAATATAATATGCTATAAGTTATTTTGATTAATATTAAAAAATATGTTTAGGAAATTTTATTTAAAATGGTTTAAATATTGAATTATAGTGACAGTGATTTTAATCTCACGAATTACAATGTTATTATAAACACATTGTTTTTCATTTTTATTTATTTATTTATTTTTGTTTTTGATGAAATGAATTATTTCGTGATTTAGACTTGTGAAATAATAAAACATGATTTATCGCTTAATGCTATTATTTATTCTTAAAAATGTTGCCAAATATTTAAATTTATTAAGAAAGCCGAAATGTTTAAGCACGCCAAAATCTATAAATTTTATGACGATGTTCTTTTCATACTCTTTCTTATATTTCTCGTACAGTGCAGTTATTTATTTAAAATGTTCGTTCAATAAATGTCGAGAAAACTTGATAGGTTTTATTTTTATAAGCACTTTAAAGTTTAAAAACGATGATCCGCGTATAAACACTATAGAACACTTTGGTACCTATATTATAATTGGATTTCCGAATGAAATGATTTTAATATTGAAAATACAACACTTACTCATTGCGTTGAGCGGACGGAGATAGATGCTGCGCAAATGTTTCACTAGAAGCGTAATTGTTTCAGATTTTTATCAACACCATAATATTAATAATAATATGTTAGCTGTATTATATAATATAATATATTAATTATAATAATATACGCGTGTTATAAATGTGTGTATAACTTGTAGTTTTAAAAAAAAATAATATTTCCTGTCGTGCCATTAATGACATGCTTGTGGGTCATAAAAATATATAGGTAGGTATATACCTCATGTTGGAGGTTTTACGCACTAACGAACAAATAACGAGTGGCAAATAATCCGAACTTATTGTAGTTCCGGTGCAAACCATAATATTATGTTGTGAGACAGGCACGTACGAATATATAGGTATGTGTACGTTTCGGGCATTTCGGTACATCTCATTATTTAATAATAAACATGGAATGATAGTAATATTATAATATTATATAGTCGGTATATTGTCATTATCGTACATATGATATTATGAATAATTCGCAGAGGGAAGGATAACCGTCTTTTGACATAGCCGTATCTCACCTACGTTGTTCGACGATTTTTTGTTCGCAGGAATTATTATTGATTTTGTCGTCGCCCCGTCGGTCTCTTTTCATTTTGCTGGATATACATTGAAAGCGAAAACCAACGGAAGTATATAAACCATTATGAAAAGTATTTTTTTTTCCCCTGAAAAGACGACGAACGAGACGAATACTTTGCGACTGAAATATGACCGACAAAAAATAAAAATAAAAAAATGATGATACATCATCGTGTATAGGTAGTATAGTCGTTTCTGGAGGGGAGATTGCATACGTTTCAGAACCCTCTAAAAAATGAATTTTCTAGTTTTGTATGAATAATAAATCCTATTAAATTTACAATCGCGAGTAGGTTATTTTAAATAAATAGATAATCCAAAATTATTAATTTTATTATCAGTGTTGTTACATAACGTCTTTTCGAAAGAAAATAAAAACAACGCTACACGCAGTTAATATTTCATTCAAACATCGATATTTGGGATTTGTAAATCATATTATCATAATTTCTATACATTATTAGTTATAAGTTCGTTTAGGTACAAAGGTACTTTTTCAAGTAAACGTGTCAATACATGATAAAAAATACGGTAGTATGCGTACAAAGTATACAAAGTATAAAATAAACACGTAGTGACTTGTCAACGACGGCCCTACGAATATATTATAGTAACAACAAAGTAAAATTTTCAATTCTGCTTAAGTCTATGCCCTCGCAATATTCCACAATATATATGAATGAAAATAACTGTGTAAGACTGTCAAAAGTTCAAGACAATCAAATCCAAACAAAAAGTTCTGAATGCAGGTGAGAAATTCGTTTTTAAAATGAACGGTAAGAGGAGTATAAATAACAGGTGTATTCCTAATGAAAATTCCGTTTTCAGTTAATAACAACTACAATTCAATAGTATATTAGATAGTTCAAATTGCATATCACCATTTTAAGCTAATATATGATCAAAGTACAACACCAAAATCAAAACTTAACTAATGTAGTTCGTATATAATCTACACTTGTGTTATAATCGAATTGATAAATTTATTCAGTCAGAATCTAAAATAACGAGAATGATTTAAGTTTTTAATATGCGCAAACTATACAATAGTATACATAAACAAACTACTTTCAAGATTATATTATATTATTAAGAAATTATGTAATAAATAACAGAATGTCAGATGCACCACTTTAACATTTTAATCTATGCACTTCTCTTAATAAAAATTTAATACCGTACACCTACTATCGTTCATATAAACATTTCGGATAGGCGTTAAAATCGATTTGAATGATGTATAAAATATTATGGAACCAAGACAATTTTAAGTACATAATTTAATATTTTAACACGTTAGCTTTGTTTATTCATCTTAACTTATAGTTTTTTTTTTTTTATATATAAATATATTCATTATATTTATCATTACTTTACATACATCTTCGTTCAACTTTAATTTTAAATACTATAAATAAAATGAGAGTTCAGTATTGTTTTTTATTTTATTTTTAATATAATGGGCAAACTTCTATTATTTAAATTAGGGTATACCACACATAATACAACCGTTAAGTTGATTTTAATTGGTAAAATAGTGTTTAATTAATATTTTTTTTTTGTGTTTTATTACTCTAAAAAAATACAACATTGATCATAGTAATAATAGATAATTTAATGGAAATACCTAACCAGTATTTAGGTATGTTTTACTATATAATATAAATATATTCATGCGCCTATAGGTTTAAAAGATTTTAATATTATTGCACTTAAAAACACGTTATTATTTATCATTATTCAATTAATTTATCTATTATGGACGATCGTTTAAACCATATTGTAATATGTTTATAGTGTATAACGTTTTATTTTTTTTTTAATGAGAAAGCTGTAGCTTTATAATACATAATATTAGAATAATAATAATAAAATCTGAACAGAGTACACAGACCAGATATTCAGAATTACTGGTAATCGAAATAACCAGATAAATTTAAAAGAAATAATAAAATACAAGTTTTATCGTATTCGATATATGATAGTGAGTATATTTTAGATGAGTCAATCCTCGCAGATATTCCCTAAAAATTATTCCTCGAGTTTTGGTTAAATTTAACCAAAACAATGTTTATGCTCATTTTTTGATAGCATTTCGAGATTTTTATAACCGAAAATGTATTCCAAATAAATATAAGTGAATTATCAAAACAATAGTGTCCGATTTTTAATATATTTTAAACAATTAATACAATTTTAAGGTTAAAATCAATTTTAGTATTTTGTTTAAAAGGAATTATGATGAAACAACAACAAAAGTGACTACTATTTGATACACACGTATCAAAGAGAGTGCAGTAATGATGAAAATATCAATAATAAAATAAAATTTTAAATAAATCAGCATATTGAATAAACGTAGTAGTTGAAATACTAAAACACTGTCAAATATATTTGTTTACAAAAGGTTTAGAACAATTCAAACATGTTAGCAATGTAATTGACGTGTTGTAAAATTTAAATAATTTAATTATTAGAAAAAAAAATTTCAATTAAATTGCCTAGTTAAATGTATAATGAAAACAAAAAATGTTCCGATTAAATAAACTTATTTATATCATAACATAATATACAGAATATATTACTATCTAATGAATTTTAGTTACGTAAAATGATTTTGACAGGCTTAATTTATACTGAAAATATTATTATTGTTGGTGCTATTGTGGAATTTATTTATTCATTTTATCAGATTTTATATTATACAATTTTTAAGCTAAAACCATTAATGGCGTATATAAACAACGGACAGTGATAGACGACTCCCCGGAGCTTTATTTTTAATTTATTCGCTATGAGTATTGACAAAATTCAGTAATTATTTTGAGCCTATAATCGGTATTTAATTGTTTCCACGTCACCAATATTCCATAAAATAATAATTTATGTATTTATAATCAACGTCTGTAACAGAAGCTGGATCCTTAATGGTTTTGTAGGTTTAGTTTATCATAATAAGAAATTAAGGTTTCACTAAACAAATATTAATTTGTTATTGACTTTTTTTAAAATTCTTCTGAACTGAAAATCTTAATAAAATAACTCAAAACTATAAAATCAAGTTTAGGAGACACGACACTAAACCCAAATACTAAATTAAGTTGGTTAATGAAATAATAAAATGTATAAGGTTATTTTTTCTATAAAATTAAAATATTTTTTCATTATATTTATTATTGAAAACTAATAAATTTTGTTTACAATATAAACAACTTTTCTCATTGAAATTAAATTTACGCTAAAAAAAATGTCTGTTCAAAAGATTTATAGATTTTAATATATTCATAATAATTTACATATATATTTTAGAGTTAGGTACTTCTACCAAACCGAAAAAAAAATATTAGGAGATCAACATAACTTTGCATTCACTATCATGTATTTTTAAAAACAATAAATTAGTTTTATTTTTAATTATATTAATACAATTAGTGAATCGAGTATGAATGTGATAATTTTATATTAATTATAGATTATTAATATAATTTTAATAACTTAAATTACGGTGAACAGTATTCTTTGAAAATTAATTTTTTTATTATGATTTTGTCATTTTAATTTGATTATTTCATTAAGCTTATATTTCAAGTTTATATCATAGAAATTTGTTACAAATATGCAAAATTACCCCGATTCATTCATTAACATATTTAATAAGGTCTGCATTTGTAGGGTAAAATAATTTCAAATAAATATTGAATCATACATAATCAAGTATTTAACTTCTATAATTCTATAATACATATATACATAAATAACGTTAAATAAAGACTAAAATATGTTATTGTTTTTTCCTTAAATCTTTTGACTTAAAAGCAATTATTTCAATCATATATATATATATATATATATATATATATATATATAAATAATTTTATATCTTTAAAATATGATGTCAAACTTTTCTATTAGCATCGACTTCTAATACCTTTAAGTTAATGTTGAAAATAGAACAATCTGTTGCATAATTTTTAAGTCCCTTTTGCATTTAACGTCTATATAGATTTTCAAAGTACTACTATTTCATATAATTAGTACAGTGGTTCTGAAAGCAAGCTTTGTTGTACAAATCAATTTCAGATTAAATATGAATTGTTTTAGGTACCTACTGTATTGAAAGTTCGATTAATTTTTTAAATATGGTATTCTAAAACAAACTATAAATATAATATATCCAAAAAAAAATCGATAGTTTAAATTGTTTATATGTTTATACTGACATTGGGGATATTATGATACCACTTATGGTATTTTGTGGCAGGTCGTAAGTAGTATCATTGTCGCGGTCGTTATCGTAACGATCGCGTCTGCTTATCCTGGTCCGCGATAGGTTCGCGGACCAGGACTGTCGGTATTGAGCGAGACCAGTCCGGCCTGCGACCGTTGTCCACTGCTGACTGACTAGCAATGGCCGACGGACACGATATTGTTATAATTTGTTATTTAAAATTTTTGATTAAAAAGCTCATTAAACAGCCATCCGAATAAAACACACAAGTGTTATTCTTTCGTAACTTAATATATACAGCATAAGATTTTTAAATAAATTTGAAATGTGAAAAAATACATTTGTTTTAAAATTGAATATGGATTTAATTATATTTAAATCAGTAGGTACATATTATATTTTATTAAAAAAGTAATATGATGACTGATTAGGTCAGTATTCAGAAAAATGCAAAATATAAGTCACTAATAAAATAACATTATGAAAAAAAAACAAAATTGAATTAAAAAAAAATATATATATATAATATGAAATAAAATTAATAATAATGTATTGTAATGTTAGATTCTGAATTTTATGTGATCTTACAATAGCTTATTGTTGATAGCGTTTTATTTATTTTATGAAACATCCATTATTAATTTCCGAGAAGAAAAAATATATTTTTATAAGTCTGAATTTAATGAAAGAAATTTATTAATTTAACAAAATCATGCTGTTGTTTATATATTTGCATTATACTTAATTTATTAGAATATTTAAAATCGCAAATATATTGTGTTTTAGACACTACGTGTATTTTAATTGAAATCTAATTAACGTTAATTGTATTTATTTAAAATAATAACAAACTGTTTATATTACAATGGTTGTATTATATATAATAATGGGTTTCTATGCTGTTTTTCATTACGAATACAGTCAAATCAGTCGTATATCAATATTATTATACACTGGTATTTTTAATTACTTAAAAAAAAAAAAAAAAACTATTATACTTATAATTTTATGCAAAAAATCAAAACTCTGTGAAGAGGTACATCTGTAGAATAATATAATATAAATATTATACTTACTGTGTGGTAGGTAGTATTTGTCGTAGAAATAGTCTAATTTATTGTAACAGCTATTAATTCTTACATTTCACTTACAGTTTTATGCATCAATGGTATAAATAAACTAATGACGTTTCAATATTGTATAGCCAGCTATTTTACTAGGAAACCTCGTATAGATTTTACTGTTCATATATTCCGAGATAATGACTTTTTGTGATTGTTAAATTTGGCATGCAAACAATTTTCATGCGGTATATCTAGTTTTGTAATGGTTTACATTTGGATGTCTTTGTATGAACTATTGTTTGATAATGCTGCATCCTTAATTAGTTCAAAAGTTATTGTTTGAAAGGGTTGAATATAATATTATGTAGTATACATCATATAATCCACGTAAGCTATAATATCCCTCGTTAATATTTTAATGTTAATTTAAAAAAATATATCGTACTTATTTATAACTAACAGAAGTTTATACAGAATTAAATTATGTACATACGTATAGTTTACAAATTATATACAATACACTACAACAAAACTATAAAATACCTATAAGACAAAAAGCATATACACCAAATTATGGAAGTTATTATTATGAAGGTTATTGGTTACGTATTATAATAAATTGTTCTTTATAACATATTAACTTTTTTCTTAGATTGTGTCTGTGTATTCATTTAAGTTCACAAAAATTAATTATTCAATAACGGAAGTTAAATTAAATTATGTTTCTGAAGTTCTAGATTGTTCTCTTTTACAAACATGTTATATAAAAAACGTGGATAAAACTAACAATTTTCAATAAAAATGTATTTATTTATTTATTTATTTATTTCAGAAAAATATTAAAATATAAATTTATAGCTAAAACTATGAATGAAAAAAATCAAATTTGTAGTTATACATTGGTAATTGACCAATGATACATTTAATAGCATAATAATAATATTCATATTGTTAAATTTATCAAGATAATATTATAATAATACTTTTATCTTTTATAGTAAGACAATAACTACAAATAAACATTTTAAGCAATTGCCATTTGATAATACAACGAGTCTGAATTTCTATTTAAATCTAATACATTTATTTATTTTTGTAATTTTAATATTTGATAGTAATTTTCATATTGATCATAATTTTTAAACAACATAATGTATTACCAGTTAATTTTCATATTTTACAATTTTAGAATACATACTGTACGCATTTTATTTTTGTATTATAAACTATATTTATAATTAATATTTTAAAAATATAATGAAAATATACTTGGAAATTTTAAGCAACTTTAAACAAACCTAAATTACATAATTTACTTTTAATTAGTTGAATTTTTCTAAAGTTACTCGACTAAAAAATAAAAAATTTCTTGAACATACATAGTTACTATTTTTAAAATTATAGATGCTTTTAACTGCATGAGGCTCAAAAACAAAAAGTATTTACAATTTTAAAAATGTTATTTAAATTATCCATATTATGCGTTTGTGTATTTCATAGATGCGCGCGTGAGTTTTATTGAATTATGATCACTATTCGAGACGAATTAATTTAAATTTAAATAGATTAACGACACTTTAATACTTAAAAACATACTTCATATATTAAGACCTTGATAAACATGATTAAAGAAATTAGTATAAATCTAATGTGATAATAGGATTAGAATTAATAGGTACGTCTTATTTTTATGTCCTTGTAGTGAAACATTATGCACATAGTATCTAGTAGAAAATTATGTCATATTAAAAAAAAAAAAAAATTGACCTGCAGTGTAGTCTGTGTATACATTTTAGTTATAGTTGTACTTGATTTACCTACCTACTGTATTAAATTTAAATTACTATATAGTAAATCATACTGTTAGTAAGTTCGTATAGCTTACATTGTTTTGACAGTATTGATCGTCATGATTAAAATTTGAATTATATAATTTTTTTAAATTATTTTGATGATTTTAGATTCTGAGCGGAGCGATGAATGTATTGATTTTACAATGTTGTTTTTTTTTTTTTTTGTATGTGGCTGTGTACACGAGAGCGTGTCGAAATAATGCTTCGATTTCAAACGTTGGGAGTGGTTTTTGATGGCAAAGTGAATCTAGTTGGTGCATTGAGGAGGTCATTTTTTGAATTTCTCAATATTTTTCAAAAGCACCGGTAAAAACCAAAAAAAATAAAATTAAGGAAAAACGGGAATTTTTACGCAAAACCAGTTTTCGACCAAATCGATTTTTTAATAATGGTTGTAATTCAAAAACTAATCACTGTAAATACTTGCATTTTTCACCAAATGTTTATGATACTTTTTTTAATACATGGCTACATTTTCAAAATATTTTGACTGTTTTTGAGTTATTTATAGACCATAGACATTTTCGATTTTTATGAGAATTGTTTTTAGAAGTGTCGATAAAAAAATTTTAGATGACCAAAAAAACTTGAAAATTTAATACAAGGTTAGTCCTTATGAGTTGTTCTTATTGTAGCTAAAAAAAAAAATTAAAAATTGTTAGTCACAATTTTTTTTTTTATAAACGTTTATTGTTCAAATTTTTACGAAATCTGTCGAAAACGCGAAAATTTGCAAGTAATTTTGAAGTTGAAAAATCATAAAATTTTTGTGTTTATAACTAAGGATTAAAAACAAAACAATAAGCTTTCCATAAGTTTTTCTTCAAGTAGCTATAGAGAAAACTCGAAGCATCATAAATTATAAGCAATATAAATTATTTATACAAAATTTTTATAAAATACTTGTAAATTTAATACAAAGTTTCTCATAAGCTATTCTTAAAGTTATTAAAAAATTATAAGAATACATAGGCACAATTTTTTTTATTAGCATTTGAAGTTCAAATAATAACAAAAATTCTTCAAAACTATGAATATTTGCAAATTATTTTGTAGGTATTACTCATAAAAATTTTTGTATAAGTAGCTAAGAGTTGAAAATGTAATACAAGGTTTATCATAAGTTTGACTTACAATAATTTTAAAAGAACTTAAATTTTGGTGTATTCAGGCCATTAAAACATAAACCACCTTTTTCACCAGCCATTCGAAATGATATCCTAGGCAGACAAATCATCTTAGTTCAGAATCGTTTTTCGTATACAATGATAATTATCATTGGATTCAAATTTAACCCTCCTATAATATATAATAGTGATCCAAACGGCACTTAATGTACAGCAGAGCGGTACCCAATTACCTACTTTTTATAACTTAAACTTATTTATTTTTACTAAATCGTATTTACATTTTGCTTGAATCGTAGGTCTAAATCAAGCAAAACAGACATTTTTTAATGTTAATGATTTTAATGAATTCTGAACTGAAATTTTAATAAACCTTAGTAACCAAACCAAAATCAAAATCGAAAAAATTATAAAGGCCCAAGTCTTTGGAGTTACAACAAGTGCGCCTATAAATAATTTTAATACTACATGGTATAATGTTATTATAGCGATGATAGATTGTAATGATCGTATTTATATTCTGCGTATCGTGTATATAAAAGCTCTGATTACAAGTGGACCTGCACCGTAAATATAATATTATTCTTATTGTAATTTTAAAGAATATAAAATATTATATTATATTGTAACACTCTTACGACTTACCGTTTCTGGTGGACGCGATGAATACCTTGACCAACCGTGGTATAGCCCATTTTGCCGTATCCAACTCGCCCCTGAACACTTTTTGTACCTCGTCCTCGTTATTCATTCTGCGAATCCATATCTGTAACCAAAACAAATGACCGACGTTTTTAAATATTTTACGGTAACTGAAGTTTGTATATCAGTTCGTGAAAACGTGATAAGATAATATTATTATAAAAAAAAAAAACACTCGTGACTCAATTCATGACGATATACGTTTTTTTTCTTATCGTTCTACATGTCACGATAATATTGATCATCTTTCTTACGTTGTTTATAAAAATTATGTTACTATTATGTTGAAAAAATAACTATAAAAACTACTATAATACAGGCACTTATAAAAAAAAAAGGTATCAAAATATGCTAATACTTTATTAAGCGCTGTGCATTGGTCATTGAATCAAATCGTCGTTATCTAAACAAACAATACCAATTGTGATATTTTGTAAAAATCTATGTTTGTTAGAAATATGGACTTATTTTTTGACCTGCGTGTGATGAGTTTTGATTGGAGAGATTTTATTATATAACTTAGTAAACTTATAAAATTATTGTCGAGTTTAAATAGTTGTGTTTTATGTCGAAAAAATTGGTTTTTTTTTAAATGCATGCATATTTAGGTTAATTATATATATATTAGAAACATTCAGAATCGTTTTTTTTTTTTAAACAAAATTTTGTTTTGGATTCAATTAACAATAATAATTTTTATTATTTACGTTTGTTTAATTTTGTATTTTGTTAACATTTATTTTATAAACGTTAAAATGTTACAAAATAAACTTAATCAATATACTATCATTATTTTATAAAGTAAATTATAGTAGAATATTAAAGAAAAATTGAATTTATTATGATAAATGAATTAAAAATAATAATTCATAAAAAATATACAGAAGTGTTTTACTGATAGTGTACGAATATATAAACTATTATTCCTATAATAACACATGGACACAACATGCGGTTTTATCCATAATACATACTATAATCGCGTTTATCATAATATTTTAAAATTAAGAGTTTAAATAATATAATGATTTAATTAATTAGATACTATAAAATTGTTTGACTACTAAGTTAAATAATAAATAACACAATTTATTATTTACTTATAAAATAAATTAAGTATTTTTTATATATTTATCTTTTAATGAAACTTTTACTGCATAATATTATATAAATATATCTATATATCTAAGTATTTTATGGTATATTCACTGTTCAGTGTACATTAATTACATGGTATTATATTACATAATTAATACATTAAATTCTCCTATACTTGAAGGTTTTTTTTGAACATAATAATTGTTTAACTGAGGATTAAATAAACAAACATAGAAGTGATATTTTTGTAGAATTACAATACAATTTAAATTCAAAGAGTATAGTAGCCGCATGGCCCACACGGGGTTACAAGTGGTCAGTAAAATTGAAATTTTTTGAGAGATGATAAAAAGAAAATTCTCTTTTTCCACCATTTGTTTGAATCATTGTCCTATTAACTTAGTATATACTATAATATTATATACATACAATAATAGTGCTTAACTAGTGACTAAGTATTTTCAAGTATTTACAACATCATTTGGACAGTTAATGCTGTGTTGTTGTTGTTTTTTCATTTAATAAATATCTTACAATAAACAATTGTATTTTTACTTTACTGTATTAAATATTTTCAAAAATACGTTTAAAATGATCATTCAATATACAGTGAAGGAGTTTTTTTTTTATACATGTTTTAACTTGTAACTTTTAAACTTCCTTTTACTTTATAAGGTGTTATAGTTCCATATTATGTTTTTTTGGATTGCAATAATTATATAAAATAATAAATAAAAATGACAAATGTTTTTCAAAATGTGTCAGTAAAGAGCGACTTGTTTAATTCAAAATTAAATTATTATGTAATACATAATGATATTGTTGTGGCGTATAAAGCGAGGTTTGTAATTAATTTTTAAGTTCTTGCAGAATTCATTTATAAAATATCCAAACTAAATCCATGTACAACATTACACGTACCTTTTAAATGCTTTTCGTAATTTATAGTCGTTTGAACAATAAACAGGGAACAGTTATTCGACGAGCCAATTTAAAATAATAATCATTTAATTCAAAATAGAATTTTACTCCTCTAATCGTTTTGCGTATAATATATATATACATATATATTATATATGAACTCGAGTGCAATTCCACATAGTATAATAAGGGTCACGAGTAGTCGTAAAAATCACTACTGCTGTACGCACTAAAATAAAGGACCCTTATTGGAACCTTCAGCTCGAATAAAACCACACAAGAATATAATATATGTATTTATATTGGTTAGACCAAAATGCCATAAAAATATCCGTTATAAATCTGGTCGTAATTTTAGGACTAAATGTGCTTACTCAAACTCATTAAGCCGGTCTTAAATTGAAAATTAGATTTTCTTATGGTTAATTTATCTGTCGTGGTTGGGAGAAGGGAGCTCCCTGATTGGTCTGAACAGAACATAAATTTATTCGATTTAATAGTATTACATCAAAACAATCACATCTGTGTACACATTACATTATTGTATTATACTCTCCGTTGAGCACATTGGGCGAATTAGATGTCAAGGTATTTTCAAAGTGTGCAGGTACGATTGAAAAATAAGAACTAAACGAATGATCACGATCATATGTACAGACGTAATAACTTTGTAATTGTACGAGAAAGAAGTACCTATTTTAGTAGCAGATACGTACCATTGAAATTGATAACAATATACTATGCAAACAGAACGATGACATGGCCACGTTTAGGGCTGTTCTTACAATGTCGGGTAAAGTGTTGGTTAACGCTAACCGTCTGATAACAGATTTTATTACCGGCAGAATTCCGCCGGTTATGTGTCCGTAAACTTTAACCGGACATTGTAAAAACGGCCCTTAGAGTCTAGGTGGGTGAGAAGATTACAGAACCCGCATCCACCGTTATTAGTCAATTAACAGACATTATTATCGTTTTTATAATATCATTATGTTAAAGTTAATTAATTATATATTATAGTAAATATAATTTAAGTTTTTTTATAATGCTTTGTAAAAAAACAACCTGAAAATTTAACAGTAGGTGCCAAATTAATTTTGTGTATTTGTATCAAACATTTAAAGGGAGAGGGTATTAATTCATAAAGAATTATTATAGAAAAAAAAAATAACCTAGGACGTCATAATTTTATTTAAATGTCTCTGTAATGGGTGATGCTTAAATACATCATAAGTACTTCAACGGTTTAGTGGTCGACTTAAATTACACGTAATTTCCAACTACCTACTCGTATAATAATATGATAGGTGTGTGACAATTTAATAGTACCTATATCAATAATAAAGTATCAAATACTACAAAATTGACGCTGAAACTACATGTGCATGAGTTATTATATTATATAAAACAAGTTGTGTTACTGAAACGGACATGTTTTACCCGTATGAGTTAATTACACTTGTCCGCAGCGACACGTTGCTCACGGCGCATAGCCTTTTTTGTTACGTTGTGTATATAAACTTCGCATGTACCTAGGCACTAAGTCCGTAGATAGTTTCAAAGTTATTATTACACATACATAATACAACTGTTATAAAGGCGGAATACACGCAAAAAGTAATTATAATATATTATACTAAATAACACAACTAATCACTCGTAATGGCTAAATGGCTATAAACACGCGTTGGACGTCTTGTTTAAACTTTCATAGTGGCTATAGAATTATTTTTTTTTTTTTTTTTAGTATTTAAAATAAATACAAATATATTCATGGTAAAAAATATGAGAGAGTTAATCAATTTATAACATTGATAAAATAAATTTAGAAATGTTATTTTTATCGAAAAGATTTTACATATATATATATTTTTTTTTTTTTAATTGGAAGGGTTTTTTAAATTATTATATTAGAGTGACAATTAAACCTATGACTATGATATTGTGTTTAAATTAGGAAAATTCCAATTATTAACAGACATTAAATTAAAAAAAAACAATTGTCAATTTTAATACCATTGATCATTTTATAAATTAAAATATGGAAATTTGAAGAGCAACTCTTCAAATTCAAATGGAATTTTTATATTCAAAATATAATCTATAAACTGCTTTGAAATTTTATAAAAAAAAAAATACACGCTTTACACGTAATACGTATATTACATGCATACGAGTATTATTCAATTTCAACATTATATTATTTGTTTTATAATAATAAAACAAAAACAAAATTCAAGTGACTATTAAGTTCTTACAGTTAATGAATCATATTTCAAAATGACATAGTCTTATTTGAATTTTAAAATTAAATTTTCATATTTCTGCTTTTAAATTAGTAAAAAAAATGTATATATATATATATATATATCAAGAGCATCTAGAAAATTGTTTTCACTTAATCATTTTTTTGTTTCAATTTAAGTATACATTGGTTTACTGTAATAATCAATTTGGAAGACTTTGTTAGTACATAAACACTTTTTAATTGTTTTTCAAATTTTCATGTTAGGTTCATGTATATTATATTCTTTGTATAGAATCACGTACATTTTTATTAGATATTATATTAGTCGTTGTAATATTCATCTATCATTCAGATGAAGATAGAATATATTATACTATGAGTAAAATATTAAATGTAATTATTATTATAGTTTCAAGTTAGGTTTAGTTCTATCTTTAACGTTTACACTAAAACACTCATTTTATTTTGTAGTTCTGATGCAGCATATCAACACATATTACAATTTTCTAATTATTATTACTTATGAGGTACCATTCTCATTTGTTTTATTGTAACTAAATGAGTCTATGTTCTTCACGTTATTAATATACAATACGCTACGCTGTGGTTGTGTTCGTGGACCATGGCTAAAAGTAAACTAAATATTTGCACGTCATATTATACAGGTACACCGCACTGTATATTTTGATATGGATTTTCCTAATTAAGACCAGAACACGAAAGCCCAATATTTATATAATTATGGAAATTCCCTCTATAGCTACATGCGATTTTTATGTTTTTAACCAAAGATTGATTCTATAGCAAAAACCATTTTCCTGTTTAATTGGTTTGTTGTAATTTATTTATTTTCCAATACAAATTATTTTGCATAGACAATTATATATTATTTTTTGGTGAAGCTATATTATATATTTAATTGAAATTCTGCATACTAATTGCATTCACGTGTATTAAACAATCGCATGTTATGTTTAACATCATTATCCATTTACTACGCACTCAGAAATGTCAGCAGTTAATAGAAAAAAATTAACTCCAATAGCTGAAAGTTGTTAAAATATATTAAATTATTGCCGTGTTGTTGCGGGTTTGGATTTTGGGGTTAATAGGTACCTCATATTCCAAAAAAGTGTCCCCAGAGAGTTGAATCTACCTTTGAAATTGATCATTACATAAGTGTATGAGGAAATAATGATTTTGATATTGGATCTTTAAAGTGAAGATTATCAGTACTAATAATGCATAATTACTCATTCTCAATAATTGAGGGGTAATTATTAACTTTAATGTTCAATAAGATAATTCAATTCATAAAAAAAAATATTTTTTTTTAAATAAACCTAATAGATTTCCCAATTTTAAGTTTTGCAATAATTATGATTATGTGTATGTTCTATGTCTGCTATGTATGCAGCAAGAGGTTGTACATACGAAATCAAACACGAGTATGCAGCCTTTATAAGAATTTCTAATAAAAAAACTCGTAAATCGGATCCCACCAAACAACAAACATTAGCCATATCGGACTTACGCGTGTCTCAGAATCATTCGAAAAAATTCTCTGTTCGCGTTTTCCGAGTACAATATTCACAGAACACACAAGACAAGTAATAACTTGTTATACTATGTTGATTTTAACTATTCACCAACATAAAAAGTAAACCATAAAAGAAGCATTTATACTTTTCATTTATGAAAAACCCGTGTTAAAAATGGGTTAGGTACGTGTAGCTGGCATGTACACTTCTATGCGAAATGTTTATACTTTTATTGTCAACCGGAAGACGGAAGTAAATACAAGTATATTTTTGAGATAGTTTTATCCAAACCGAAGACTTCGATTCAGTTGATATTGCTTTTCAATATAATCCATATAATATTATGTTTATCATTTTACTTTTATTTACGTTGCGTAATTTTCAGTTGCATAGTTCCAAACGTTTTAATATGTGTTTTAGTTCTTTCTGCACACTTAAAATATACTCACTTCAGTACTTGTACGTTGTTATTTTATTTTCAAAATAGTTAATAACTTTATTCAATATAAATTGTGCCATCTTATTATTATGATTATTGATAACTATAATGTTGTATTTTCTGTGACGATTCGATATAATATACAATATAGGTACTAAACAACTATAGAAACTATTAAATTTCTCTAATAAATAATTATTTAATAGTACTATTATTTTATTTTTTTTTTTATCCAGTGATTTAATTCAAATAATTTTAAGTTTTGCATAATAAAATTCATTTTAAAAAATTAATTACATTAATTAAATGCAAGTTGGTGTGATATTTTTCATGATTTTTATTAGTTTATTAGATGTAGGTTCATGGATCCAATGAAATAAAATATGGGACTAAATTAAACATAATATATAAATCTCGATATTGGATTTCTGAAAATAAATATATACATATATATATAATTATTAATATAATATATTATTATTATTTCAATTATATAATTAAATCTTCAAATTCTCTAATAAATGCATTTCACCAACGGCAATCATATTTTAAAACCATACAGTTAGATTTATAATAATAGAGACGCACATTTAAGATACATTTATGGTTTATCACATTTGAAGATTGTAAAAAAATACTTTAATTTTTCAAATTATTTTCGAAAATTTTACTGTAAAAAAAAAAAAAAAACAGAATATATAGTATAATATTACTACCTAATTAGGATATGCTATTGATATAGATTTACGGTTTTGAATAAAAACTATTTTTTAAATTTCTAACGAAGTACATACTTAATACGTATTTAGTAAGTTGTACTAAAAAGTTATTTATAATTGTATTGTTAATAATCATTATATGTAGATATTTGAAGTTTTTTGTCCGTAATATTATAGTGGACTAAAGCAATTAAATACATGTATAGTTATGTGCATCGATAATTTCATTAAAAACAAACATTATTTGTGTTTCGTTCCCCTCGTTCAGTAAAAATATAAATATAAATATGTAGCTGTAAATCTAAGCATATCGTATTTATTATTTTACAACCGCATAATTTTTTTTTTTCAATTTTATAATTACTTTTATAAAACCAATCATGCGCTTATGTTAACTATAACTATTTTGATTGCATTAGTTCCTGTAAATCCAATAATATAAATACTTGATTTTTTTTTTTTTAAATTATAATAGGTCTATTGGTATTTAGCATTTAATGAAGCGGATACTTAAAAACCCAACTTTAATAATACATTTATTAAAATTCTGATTCATAAAATTTCCATTTATAATTAAGAACCATATTGATTTTATTATATTATAATTTATGTAGTGTCTGGTGGTGATTCAAACTTCCGTGTTTTCTATAAAGATACACTATTATACAATTTTAAATTGTTAAAGTAATGATTTTTTTTTCAAAGATATTTTGTATAAATAAAAACCGATATCCAAATAAGTAGTTTATGAGTTATTAAACTTGAAGTATGTCTTAGAATAACAGTCCACGAATAATGGTTTAAAACTTTTAGATGGTATGATAATTTTAAATTACAGTACCTTATTATAATAATAATCACATAATATTACTTTCTTACAGTTTACAACTCTCGACGATCACAGGAAAAAAAATTGAACAAGTACTAGATTAAATATTATATGTATTTATATAAGTTCATTATTAAGGAATATTATCCTTAATATGTAATTAAAGTTTAAAACTTCAGAACTATTCGTTTGAATAATTTAATTTAGATATGTCAAAATTTCCAAAATAATAATCTGATTAACAATTTCGTATTTACAATATAAAAGGGCGATGGCAGTTTGAAAAAAGGAGAACTACAAGATAATCTAAATATTTTAAATTATGGTCCTTAAATATACCTAGACAATATTTTTTTTTTTTTTTAAAGTCGGTATTAGAATAAATTTACTAGAATATAAAAAATGTGAGCATCCTATATGTCTCAACAAATATGACCCCGTTATAATTGTGTTTGCATATGTTATCCTTTCTACAAGCTGTGCCAATTTACGCAAAAATGATCATTTTTTATCGGTTCAAGCGTTTTCGCAATTGATGTTAATCTAAATCTATCATTAGCAATTGTGATGAATTCGACGGCTGACATTAAAAGTATACAATGTTGTTAAATAGTTTTAAATTAGTTTCATTTTTAAAACGAAATTAAAATTTGTTTAGTCTCTCTATTAAAGTCGTTCGTGTAAATAACGTAATATGTACTGACATATGTATAGAAAACCCGTAAATAATATCCATTGAGTGATTTTGTGCTTAGAGTTGTTATTATCTGTAGTAATTTCACTACGTTTTGAGTTTTTATCATGGACGTGTATATTAATGTTATTGAAGAAATACATGGAAATTCGTATAGTAAAATGTTGGTGAAATTGTAAAAATAACGTATGTAAAGCAATGTTAACAGCATTTTCATTATGTATAATACGAAAATATGACAATGGATATATTTTAATATAAATCGACAATGTCTTGGATTGAAACTTGTCATACTTCGAATAGGAAAAGAACATGGTAGAAAATCTTTGCCTGTAGTATACATTATAACGTTATTTATTGATTTTATAGCAGAACATTTGTATACAAAGTAAGACGAGTTGATTGTTGAACAAATTATTTTACTTTTTATCTTAAATTACATTATCACAATTTTATAATATTATTATCAATGTAATAATTAATGAAAGTAATTATTATTAGGATACCTATAGCCATTTAATTATATTATTGTAATGGTTGGGATTTTCTAATTAATACTTGATGTATCGGTAATAGAACTAAATTTATTCGTATAGGTACTTATATTTCGATGTTTATATGAAATCTAAATAAAACTATAAGTGATAGTATTTTTCTAATTGAAAATTAATTACACTCTCAAATCATTGGCATCTTTAAGAGGAACCATGTATTTATATTTATTACCACTACATAATAGCACTATAATATTATTTTTATAACTAAATAGAGTTTTTTATTTAATAAAATAATCGTTTCAAATAGTTTTAAAAATATACTGTAATATTAATTTATTTAAATATAGTAATATCGTTTATTTCTTTATAGTTAATGCTTATTTATAATAATAATGTAATATGGTAATATGATGTGCGTGTTTAAAATATTATTAAAAAAATTCAATAATGCAAAAATTAATTATTTAGAATCTGGATTTAAAATATGAAATTAATATAGCATTTAAGAAAACCACAAAACCTATATTTTATTTAGGTCATTATTTTTAGTAAAAAATAGTTCAAAAGTATTAGAGTTTTAAGTTAAAGCGGTGATAGATTCTTTGAAATTGTGCACGAGATATATTCAATTCTGGTAATGTTTCAAAAGACACTCAATGAATAATAGATATTTTATATGAACAAACTATGAAACTAGACTAGATATTTGTAGGTCAAGCATATATTTTAATTAACCAAATGGTCTACCGTATAAGGAAAACAACTAGTTGAAGGATCCGGTGGTTTATTGCTGTCATCATTAAATGATTTTAACGTTTCTGTATTTGACGCTTTGAAGTGGACGATAACAATATACACTTTTGAGCTTATATACGTGTCAGTCATTCAAGCATTGCTTAGGTATATCGTTCTTTTTATTAGGAAATTTAAATTTGACACATATGAAGATGACGTTTGCAATTTCCAGAACGTCAAAATATTATAAATTGTATTCAAAATCAATGTAAAGTATGTAATTGGAAATTAAGTTTATTTGAGTTATTTGAATGTTGGATAATTTAAACCATGTACAAATATACAATATTTATAAATAATAAATATATATAAACACCAAACCGTATAGATGTATAGAATTTCTCTTCGTAAGGGGAAAAACAAACACTGTTTAAAAAATATACATTTTTTACATCTTATGCCAGAAGTTTTACGCTTAGAAAGCTAGTGAAGGTATTGTAATTTCCATTTTTTACTTTCAACTTGTAGTACCTATATACCAGATACCTACTTGTCAATAAATTCGATTTATTCAATAACGAGCTTAAAAAATGGAACTTTCATTTTGTATTCTGTATATTATTCAGGTTTAGTCTTGAGGAAATTTTATAAAAATAGATACCTGGATAAGACTGTTAGTTTGTATAAAATATTTCTTTAATAATATATTAGATAAACAAATTAGAAAAAAACTTTTTATAGTTAGAAAACAAATATAATATTTAATGTAAAATATAACTAATTCGATGAGTAATTAATTGATATAAATTTTTTTAATAAAACAATATAAAATCGTAATTTTTTGTTTGAAATTCTGATTTTATGTGATGATAAAAGTGTAGTACGAGTATATATACTTTATATGTTTTTTTAACTTTTAATCTGAAAAAAAAACAATAATTGTTCACAAAAAAATAATGTTTAATATATATATCTATGGTTATTTTTACAATAAGCACCTACAAATAAATATGTACGCTGATTCGGATTACACAAAAAAATAATAACTTATTAAAAAGATAAAATTCAAAATTGGAAAGTAATTGTTTAAAATATTTTTCTCTATTTTTTTTTTTTACACGAAAATTTAGTCAACGATAACTTTTTGTATTTAATTTAAAATGCACCTTCCGATAATTTGTTTTTTCTGTTTAAATATTCCCTAATGTATTGTGTGTCTTAATGTTACAATGTGAATTTAGTATGTATTTAATTACTTATTAATTTAAAATGTATACTCCATTGTACATTACACGATATACGAGTACATAATACATACATATATATATATATATATATTATAAAAATAAAATATTATTTTTTTTAAATAAAAGCTTGTATAATGATAATTTTATATAAGTACCTTTTAGCATATTGGTGTTTTTCATATGTACAATGTACACTAAAATTATTTAATATATAGGTGCAAAATATAATATATATTTGTAAACAATTTGAAAATTGTAATACGTTGCCGCACTGAAGAGCTGGAGAACGTTTTTTTTTACAAATAACAATCGTACGGAGACAATAGCGTATTCATCGAAAAAAGATCCTTGATAACTCTCGCGGCTACAACGCGGAAGCTCGTTAAAAAAAAATTCCGCTTGCATGACAACGATTTCTCAAAAGGCACAAAAACACCCATCCTCGCATACCCGAGACCACATTTATGTCGTTATTGACCCAGTTGTCATACAATATCCAGCGGACCAATTCACCGTATGCGTATAATAATGTGATGCCAGTGTATGCGTAGTATAATGGTATACAAAGGAGACCGTGCGCATGCCATTCAGTGCGATTTCTGCGGGCTCTAATTAATGACATAAAATATCTCTTCTATAGATCATCCGATGCGCACCGATAACGCTTTGAGATCTGAAACCTTTCGCCAGACTCGTTTAACTTTTCAGACAATAAATTATAATAATAATATTAAGGATAGGTGGATATACTTTGAAATTATCATTAAGTGCATCCAGTTTGCAGGTGAGTGGCAATTTATGGGTGAAGGTCACCTGCACATGTCTAATTTTTAAAGGCTACGGTACAAAGTTTAATAAAAATATATTAGGCTCAGTTTAATTATAATATTGTTATAATCGAGTGCAATAATTCGAACCTTGATAATTTTATATAAATTTTATATAATATTTTTAATATAAAAACAATGAAATTTATGTTTTCAAAAACATTATTACGGAAAACTAAATAATCTGATTGCTATAAATTATTAGGTAATTTATTGAATCTATGAAGGCATAAGTGATAATTCTATAATCAAAACAGTAATACAATTATAATAATTAATTAATACATAAGCTAAGCGTTAATCGACAAATATTTTTTCTAATAATAACAATGTATCATACCACAGCATTTTTTTTTTTTAATTTTGTTACTGTGATGTTTTTATAAAATACCTAATTTATCAAAATTGTTTAACATAATTTATATACACTTATTTATCACGATAATTGAAATGTCATTAATTAAATTAGTCAAAATGTTGAGTTAGTTATCTCGAATAATGAATACATATCTCAGTGCGATTTTTTTTATCTCCTTCGATTTTTATTTTTTTTTTTATCTGGACGTATAATGATTCCTAGAAATATTGGATGTATTAAAAAGAAAAAAATTTATTTTGTACTTTTTGCATCTTATTGTTGTATTTTTTTTTTTTTTTTTTGTTGACTGTTGTAGGTATTATTCTTAAAATAATATTATAATTCGTTTACGAATTTATAGTTATGAATATTTATTAATATAGGTTAAAAAATATCAAATAAGAACGATGATTTTTAAGCCACAAATTCAATTTAATGTGCAAAACGGTGGTTTAAATATATTTTAAGAATAAAAAACTATACGAGAACTAAAGATTTATTAGATTTTTCATAAGATTAAATTGTTGCCACCTTCTAGAAAATCTGAAATAATGGCAAAGTGGTGGTACGTGGAATTGTAACTTTCTATACTATTATTATAACACAACTCTAACTACTACTAAGTTGACGACCCGTCATCACTCTTTTGCATATACACTACACAGCAGGTATTGAAATATACAAAGTGTATTAAAACTGTTTCAATATTTTGACATAATATGAGAATTGAACGAACACGATTTAATAGTTTGCATGGCTCGCGGTCATTAAATCATTCAATTTATATTGTTATTATATTATACAGCCGTCAGTTTCTTCAAATAATACATTATTTATTTTAATTAAAAGTGACTTGTCATTTCTACCCTATTCCACGGAACATTTTAAAGCACAACTTATGGACATATGTCATTTGCTGTTGATGAATAGGAGGGATGGAGTAGCTAGGACTGTATTAAATATTGTAGCATTCACATAATTAATTGATATACATTGGTATCGATGTCATTAATTGTAAGATGAATATATTATTATAGCATGCCACCACTCAAAAAAAATGCCTGATTGTGTTACCGTGTTGTTAATAGTCAATTGTGTATAATATTTTATAAAATGGTATATATATTTCTAATAATTCGCGATTAATTATTACACATCCGAAGTTCAATTCATGAATAAAGCGTTGACAGAAAACTGTGTGCATATTATAATATTTACAGTTGGAATATTTTTGAGTTTAACGTTATCGCGAAAAAAAACTACTCAAGTATAAATAATGATAATCGTCATTGTCGAACTCACGGCAAGCATGTCTGGTGCACACTACCTACATTTTTAGGGTATCGATCATACAACAGAGATGTACTTACGAATACGAACTAGCCCACGACCATATCACCGTAAATCAATGTCAGCCTTCGGCCAAACTAAGGCAATACAATATACATGTAGATATAGTGTACGTTCGTGTTCCTTTAACATAGAAACCAAACATGTTAACAAAACGAAATACAACAGCGTGTCGTCTATAAGAGTATACTAGTGCTGTGTTTTTTTATTATATTGATCTTGGCATACACGCGAAAAAATAAATGCAGTTAGGTGTGATCAACATATTGTTACACTTAATCTTATTAATCATTATTTTAATAATTCGATTGATGCTATAATATGCATTTCTATAATTCTAAATAATTTACAAAGATCATTTTAGAGTTATTATAATTTACTACCTATCTGTTTTACTGTATAAAATTAACATACAGAGTAAATAATTCAAAGTATTTTAGATAAGCGGTTAAGTAAAAATAAAAATTACTAAATATAAATAGTATTAAAAAAAAAAAAAAAAAAATGTATATATTATTTTCTTTAAAATGTCCTTAGCCATGATGGTGAATAAATTATAAAACATTAAAATTCTTACTAAAGCATTTTGCTTTAGAAAAATTGTGATAATTATTACAGTCAAATAACGATATTAAAAAGTCGCTATTTGATATAATATCAAGTCTATAACCCAATAATATTAAAATTAAATACGTTATTATGTTATATCCATGCTGCGATTAACTAGATTATTCAGAATCCAATTTGACGCGTCAATCAATAAAAATAGGTAATGCTTTATATATAGTGAAATGTTTCATCGGTTTTCATTGTCCTACCTACGTCAAATGTTTGTACGATGTTGTAACAAACCAATATTTTTGTACAGTACTATGCTTGCCTTGACTAGCATGCATTCAGCACCAATATCTTAAGACAGTTATCTTAGATACTTAGATTTTTTTTTAGATTTAAGGAGAACAATGAAGATACTTTAACTTTATTTTTAAATTGAAAACCACTATTCATATTATAAATTATTAAGCACAAAAAATAACAATAATAATAATATTTGGTCTAGCACTTATTATACTTCATTCGAATTAACATTAATTATATACTTACTATAACTTTATAATATCCATATTTTCAAATTTATATAATCATAGTCTATAATTATAAATAGTAAGTATAATAGGTAGGTACCGTACATAGTATAGGCAATTTTATAATTCAACTACTCGTTTGGATTTTAATTAAATTATAATATCAATATATTTAATAAATACATATTATATGCTTAAAATTAATTTAAAAAAGAATAATTCTGAATAAAAAAAAAAAGTTTGTATCGATACTAGAAAAATTAATGGCTTAACAAACCATATTAGAATATAGGTGGTCAAACAAATAATAAGGAAGTATATACATATTAGGTATCTATATTCTATACAATTTCTAAAAATCAGAAATGAGGTTGGTAGTTTTTGGCAAAACAACCTGTATTTTAAGTGCATAACGATCAGAAAAATACCACTGCAGATAAACATTCTTATGTTCACATGCCATGGTTCACGATTTGCGCTTGTTGATCTAACTAATAGAAAGGTACACCTATTTACCGTGTTATTAGGTACACTCACTGGGATAGTCGTAAAAATAAAAACAGCTAGTCTGGACTTTACAGCTAACATCGTAAACTCAGACCTGCAGGTACCTGTACATAAACCACATACACATGCAAGTAATAAAGCTGTAAATATACGGTATACGCCTATATTATACCCACAAAAGCTTATTACTTGTATAACACAACACCGAAAATATCGTCTGCGTGTATTATTTTACGTGGCTTAAATACACGACGATAATAATATAGCGGTTTAAATGATAATGTTGTCAACGAGATGGATTTAATATCATAAGCCCATTGTCTTCTGCCCCCGCCAAAATCCTCAAAATCGTTACGGTTTGAAATCAGCCGGTGTGCGTGGTTTTATCATACGTAGCTACGGAAAACTCAAAAGTAAATTTCAGTCGAAAAATCTCGCATTTTTCTATCTCGACGTCGTTGTAATCGTATCCGTTGACAATATACCGCATTGAAAATATCGCGACGCGCTTAACGGATTAAGGAAACAACATAAAAACGAACACTAAATGCCGTGTGAGTTGTCGGTTGATTAAATTTTGCTGCGACGCTCACAAATACCTACCGCCATTGGACATACCGTAATTCTGTACCTGTAGACATTAAAAGCGAACGATGTAGTATTATAATGGACCGGTGAAATACCACACCACGATTTGATTAGTCTTGTAAACGCGTTTACGTAAATTGGTTATTTGCGTTGATCGCCAGACATATTAACGATAACAAATGGTGAAGTTAATGGCAGGTTAAGAAACACTGTTACTTTGTATTACATACAAATTGATACAGTATAATAATAATAAAAATAATAAACTACAAACTTTATTTTATAAAAATAGAATAAATAACATGTATACTGTAGCTGGTTTAATTTTACCAGTTGCAAAATGGTTGAAAATATTAAAATTTAAGAAAAACCTACATAATATACTAATAAAAAAATAAATAAAGGTAATGGGAAATGTTTCTTCATTGTGGTATTTCAGGGATAATCGATCTTTAATATTAACACAATAATGGGCCCTGTTTACATGTATGTAATATATAATTTAAAGTGAAGTTGAGTTAACTGCTCTGCTTTAAACTTTTAATGCCTTTCTCCCATCAAATAAACGGCGTTATAATAATTACATCATTTGAGCACTCCGTGACTACACATTTTTATCAATACGAAAAAATTATCAAATGATTACACTAACCCAGTTAGTGTGTAGGCGGGTATACAGTACTTGATATGTCAAGTTCCACGGGTTGATACGCCCACTATACATTTTTTGATCATAATTTATGTTTCTCGTTACACGACGTCACGAACAAATAGTATACGGATGGATGTTACTGCATGTGTACTTATAATAATATTATAATATTGTTGTTACAGTTAAACAGTGAATCGAGAAATCCACTATAAAATACAATAGTAAAAAATTGTATTGTGTTTTAAAGTCTAAAAAAAAAAAATCTATGCTTAAATTTTTTATTTTATTAAATAGTTCATTTATAACAGTATGTGTGATTTTATAAAACAATATGGTATAAATTAGTAAACTCGATATAGAGACAGTGTTTTGATCAAATATAGACAAAATATAAAGAAATGCATTGCTGGACTTTTATCTTTCGAAAATGACACTTTTGAAAAACGATTTCGAGTGAAAATTGGCTAACTAAGATAACTAAGTTGAAATATTATATTTCGAGCTCTAGGATCGAAAACTGCGAGGCTGTTTATATGTATGACAGTAAGATTTAAGGTACAACACAATGTTTGTAAAATATGTTAAAATTATTAGCAAGAACGTCACAAAATATGATATCATAATGGCACTCGCTAAAAAGGTTGATTTGGAATTTGTGATTTAATTATGACGTGAATTCGTGATATTTGTGGATACAATTGTACGCATATGTCTGGTTTATAACCGAGAATAATATTATACCTGTTATGCTTACATAATCAATGATGGAAACTTTTACTAGCTACGAGTTCGTTAGTTATAATTACATTAATAGTTTGTTTACATACCCTTTTACCGTTCTAAAGTAATCGAGGTATATACTATTATTTTGTTCTGTATATAATAATAATAATAATAAAACTATGGTAAATCGGCTGACTTGAGAAAAAAAATATCTTTTTATTTTTTTATTAAAGATAAAAATATGAGTTACGAGAAAAGCATAAATAATAACATAATAAAATTGCGTTGCAACTTGAACAATAATTGCGAGAAGTTTAAGATGAATAAAATTTAGCAGATATCGTTGAACTACCTCACTGTTTTTTCTTTCTTGGAAAATTTATTGTCATGTTTTAACGCGTGGATAACACAAAGTTATTATCAACTGAACAATTTATCCTGTTATGCTTGAAACGGATAAACTTACTGTCACGTAGTTCAGCGGGATGGAATCGCGCGTTCAACATTTGTATGTTTTGACTTTAAAATAGCGGGTTGGTATATGTTTAGGTTGGTGTATACGTTTAATAATACAGATTTGGTATAATATGCTGTATTTCTTAATCATTATTATAAGTAGCCCCCCGAAGGCTGAGGTAATTCAAAATGTTTCGATTGTGTTGTCCTCGAATCATATTATTAATAATAATAATAATAAAATACAATAAACAAAAATGAAATACATTTTATTTCATTATTCATTTCACTGCCTGCATTGTGCATTTTATAAGCTTGCGTATTTGCATACAAGTCATTTGATTTTTGAATATAATGATGTGAATAACATGATTTTATGCTCGACTATTTCGTATACATTTTTGAGTACCTGCTGGTCATGTTTGAAACTATTGTATTTTTGTGGAATGGTGAGGGAAGGTATAGAGAGAGAAATAAAATAAAATTTATAGAGGCTAAGAAGTACTCGTGGTGAATGAAATTATGGGATTTCAAAAAACGTCGAAATGTTCATTTCCATCTGAATAGCTGTAGGTATAAAGTCTGAGAGTGTCTCTTACACACGATATAATATTATTTACGGGGTCACCGAATTGAAGGCGGAAAGGGAAAAATTCTGTTTTTTGTCCGTCAATTCTTATTCACAAAATATTACAATGTAAAAATAATTACAATAATGCAATGATACAAGTTAAATTTCTATAACGTTGTAACTTATATGTCACCTGTTGAGAATCACTTACATTCTTCTACAATTTGGTTGACCTGTGGGCTGTGAGCAATATATCTCTACCGATATAAACTTAATTTCCCTGAATTCTATAGTCTGTAATATGAGTTTATATTCTTACGCCATGAATACCATGAATTTAAAGATAAAATAAGACCGTTGTCATAGTAGGTATTGTTACGTTTCGAATTTTTGTCTCGTCTCTTTGGTCAAACTATATGGTTCCGTGTGTTGGGGAACAATGATAATAATATTATATTCAAATAAACAGTATGCACTTGTCAACATCAATAATACTATTAATTTGTCTCTAACTAATGTAACAGACACGTTTATCGTAATAAATACACTATGTTGCAGTTCCATGGGTTGTTATGCGGATATTAAATTATATAATATTATTATAACTATCGTCAAAGCGTGAATTATGTCACATAATACACAAACACAAACGGTGCAACAATTGATTAAAACTTTGCCATTGAATTTTTCTCGACTTCCCCGAGCCTCTCTTTTTAAAATTATTATTTAGGTAAATTAAATCGAGAGGTGACTATCACGAATCAATTTTTCTAGTGGTGGACTGATTTTATCGAAACAAGTGAACTAATGTATAATTTTAAGATTTTTGTGTACACTGTACAACTTACTCTAATACGATATTTATTTACTACTAAGTGCACGAAGAAAGAATATTACTTATATTAAATTAAAACAAAATAAACAATATTATACTATTCTTATGGTATTTAATCAAGCTCATTGTATCGGTATAATGTTATAGTCTTTAATTAAATAAAGATTAAACCAATTTTAATATATTATATAATCAAGGATAAATTTGGTCAGAGTAATTTGTTTTATCGAAAAACGCTTAAAAATCTAGTGGTCTAAAATTAATATTTACCTGCTTACAAATTATAATTAAAAATTACTGGTTAACAATGTTATTTGTTTCATCAAAATAATCAGAAAATATTTTGATTTGTTATATTGAATTAACAATGCGTAATTTTATTCAAGAAAGTAAAATACTTGAAAAAATACAATGGTAAATACGTATATTGTATATATATAAAATACTGTTTTACAATTACTTCAAATTAATTACACAAGAAAATAATTTTAAAAACGTTTATTTTCATTTTAAGATAATGGTTCAAAATAATCACACAGTTTTTTGTAGTATAAAAAACATATTTTATTAAAAACGTTTTTATCTATGATTTAAGAGTGTGAAGTAAGTATGAAAAACGTATTATTAATAATGACTTTTCTATTTTTAATACAATATTATTATAAAATATTACTTTAAAGATATGTTACTAACTTAAATTAAAATTTATGAATTATGAATACGTATCAACTAAATAGTATTTATTAATTTTCGTTCTCGGTACCGAATCATTTAACAATATTATATATTAGTGGATTAAGAACGAGGATGGTATAGTAACATATTAAATAAAACTCTCTGGTTTGTAACGGTCAGAAAATGATTTTGTCTAGTGTTATATTGTATGAATGTCTGCTATCAGACGTATCGATTTTTTATTTCATTTAATAATAAAAAAATATAATAATGTGTTGTTATACTGTTATTGTATTGAATAGTCAGCGACAGTCGTGGCAGCGGTGGTCCCTAGGAAAACTCAGAGGAATACTCCATAATATCATTATTATTTTATATTATACGCTTTCGAGCCGATAAAAAAAATAATATTTTTTTGATAAAATCATGCGATACAATTTTTTATATTTTCCATCCTCGACTGAGAAAAAAACAAATCATTTCAGTGTCTAATTCAAAATGTATAAATATTAAATAATACTACACAAAAATCTATTACAGCTCGTGTTTTGTTAAAGTTGACGAAATGTGTTGTTTTTTTTTTTATTGTAAAATATAATTAAACCATAAAATTTGTTTAATTTAATGAGTACCTATTGGAAGGAGTATGAAATTTTAACAAACACTGCATATTTTTGTAATACCTACCTAGTACCTTTTATTATACACTGAAACGTACTGTATGAATTGTATTAAAATTGCATATTTTAAGTGCCGTGTTAAAAAAAAGTTTTAATTGTAAAACTACATTTACTAATATTTAAATATTATTATATTATCATGCATAACCATGATTATATCGTTTTTTAATTTTTCGATATAATCACAAAGCACAGAGGGTTTTAAAAAAGATGTTAACTTTTCAATTTTGGCTATAGTCATAAAATGAACTATGTACACCCTCTGTTAATGCTTTAATGGTAGAAAGTGATATTAGTGAACCGAACAAACAAGACAATGTTATTAACCGTTTAGCAGTAGTTTTATCTTTCATCTAAATCTTGGTAATGTTTTTAACATTTTAGTTCGACTTATCATTGTAAAATTGTGTTTGACCACTCAATACAGAGATCTCTGTTAACAAAAATCAAATGTTTGATCACATAATGTCACAGATATTTGTAATAATGTTTTTGATTTCAGAATAAACGATTGACCAATAACAATTATTATTAACTTAAACAATACATAGCTTAAATAAGAACCAAAATTCTTTTTACTGAACATTTTTTTTTTTTTTTTGGTAATATTTTGGTAACATCAACGTTGGTTTACTTGTTTAGCATCGACTCCTGAGAGATGATATTTACTCGTATGTACAGATTGATTCGTGTCATACCGTCATTAAGCAATCACATACCAATTGATCAATGTATTATTTAAAACTGTTTTTAGGTCTTAAATAAAACATTAAAAAAAAAATCTTTAATTTAGAAGAAACTAGCGAAATAGTTCTATTGTTTAATATTAAATATCGATTGAGCTTCGTCATTGAGTAGATCATTGTAATAAGTGTATTAAATTTTAATTTAATGATAAATGGTAAAGTATGAAAAACGGTACTAAAAGAAACGAATACTATATCTAAGAATATTATATAATTTATTTTTCAATTATAAATATAGGAGATTATAATATTTTTTGCAAAAAAATCGCATTTGCAAGTATAATATATTATTCATTTTTATATCATATTATCACTTTAAATTTAGCTCATAATTAAATACTCAATTATTTAGTAGAATGTATCAAGATTATACGAAAACTATTTTTTGAATTATAAATAAATAATAATTGTCGTTTGATGAGTATTAATTATAATACGAATGTTTAAATTTTGTTAACATTTTAATTTAAACGTTCATAAAAAAAATAATTTTATTTTAGACAAAACTTCTTTGGTTATTAATAAGAAAACTTTTATAAATGTATCAAATAATTTACAAAAGGAAATGTCGAATATTTATTAATATGACTATAAATATATTAATAGAGCAAAAATATTTGTCTACACTACAAATTATAATATAACTTATATTGTGTGAAAATTTCAAGTATCTACAAATCTTTATTTTTGAATTACAACAAAATAAAAATAATACATACAATTTTGTCGAAAATATAATGTACGAGTAATACCCTTTATACAAAAACAAATACCTAATAGGTAAATTATACATATTATGAATATATTTATTTAATATTATATTGTAGACTTTTTTTTAGTTTATTTTAATTAACTTTAGAAAAAATACAGGTACCTATTTTTTATGATATTTTTGACCCCTAAAGTATCTAAAGCTCCAATTTTTTTATCAAAATGCAGAATCCAGACTCAAGGCTTAAAAATTAATACATTCATCTTTCCAATTAGAATCGAAAACTATTGAACCATACAAACTCCTCAGCTTTTATTTCGATTTTAATAAAAACATAATTTGGTGAATACGATTTTATGTGGACTAAACTAGGATTTTAGGATTTTCATAAAAATATATTAAAACAATGATAAAAACACATATTGTATATACCAAATTGAATTTTGTTTTTTTTTTTTTAAAAAAAAAAAAATATATACATAGAGAGAGAGATTTTCGGTAAATACAATAATATTATAAATAACGTTCAGTATTGATATAGTCTTATTTCCAATCCATGGATAGCTATAGGTATGTAAATCATTAAAACCAAAAATGAGATATATAGGTACACAACTCATAAACCAATAAAAATATCTAATACAAACAATCCACATACCTATCAGTGCATAACAAATAATGTATCCCTCATTCTACTTAAAATTGAAAAAAAACCTTGGTAATAATATTATTTCATATATATATTGTTTTCCGAGTTTTTCATTCACATTTTGTGAATTATTAAATTTTATTAGTGTTTTTTTTTTTTTTTTTTTATGAAAAAATTAACGGTTAGGTTTAGGAATTTTAAATAGGTACTCCAAAACCATATAATGTTTCAAAATAAGAGTTGTTCGTTGTAGAAAACGAAAATAACAAGTCTCGTGATAAATTGAGTATTGAAATATGATTAGATATGATTCAATGATATAGATTTCGTTAAGTAGCTATAGAAGTTTCACATTTTTAGAACATAAAATAGGTTTTTAATCTAAGACACTGGTAAAATATCACTTTCAAAGTGTATGTGGAATAGCCGTAAATAAAATATATAGTGAAAATAATATAAATATATTATATTATATTGATATATATGTGTGAGTACATTATTTAAATTATAAAAAGTGTGAATACTTTTTATTAATCTTTCATATTTGATGCCTATGATTGTCGATTAGCAATATAAATTATACTCAAAAGTAGCAGGCTAAGTTTCCTAATAAATCCTAAAGGTTCTTTATACGTTTTGTACGGGAAGGGAACCTGTCCTAAAGAATCACAACTTAAATGATCCTCATTGGATATGATATCACCACATTACTGGCTAACGTTTTATGCGTTTTATTTTTATAAATGTGTATAGTTTACGGTTGTACAATAAAACACGGAGTGGAAAAAAAAAAGGTGAATAATAACGAAATAAAAATAATAAATCCCCTGCGGTCGGTCGATGTCATGGTTATTCTGTCGACAATACAGATTACAGGGTAAAAACGGACAATCGGTATAGGACGAGTGATAGAGACAAATATCGTTGGTAAGAGAATGGGAGATAGAAAGAGTTAGAACGAGAGAGATATATAGAGAGATAAAGTATGAGAGAGGGAGAGAGAGATACGCGTGTGGCAATCAGAATAATAATAGAAAAATAAAAAAACCACCAGAGACATATTGCGCTAAATGATTAACTTGAACATTACCAGACGACAGGTTTTTCGCTACCGAAATCTCGATTACGCCCACCCACTCTTGTTTCTTCCAACACCAAAAAATACACACTCGTAAGCTCGTTCATTTGGCGGTCCCTTGTCGCATACATATTACATATATACATATGTCGAGGAGCTCAGATTTATTATCGTAATCGTTGGCTATTCGTTCGTGGACGACTATCCATCAGTGTCGTCGACGTTGTTGTCGTCGTCGTCATCATGCGCAGGGGCCTGCAGCAACGGTTCTCGGCGAATAATAATCATATTGTTATCGTATATATTATTATTGGACGTACGCGTTGGACTTCCCCATCTAGTGCCAGGTGCTATTGTGCTGTTAATGATGGATACGACTCGGGCCTTTTATATTTTACATAAAAATGAATTTCAAAAATATTGAAATAACCGTAAATTGAATAAAAAAAAAATAACGGTAAAAGGTACATAATAATTATATGTTTTTAAAATTTATATAAAATATTCTCATACCATTATACAACATAATCGAACGTAGAACACGTCATGTCAATGAACACGTATAAAAAATCATAATTTTCTGATGTACGTATTAATATAATATATATATGTGTAATATGTATAGTATGGATATATTTTATGTTTTTCACTAGAAGTGAGTACATTATACAAACAAATCTCTAGCTTGATTGTGTCGTATTACGAGTTACTCATAAATAATATGTGTGTCATTTACTTATGAGTAAAAGGGACAGAACTAGCGTAAAAAACGTGCTACCGGGGAGAGCTTTCACGAAATATTTGCACGGCGATTCATAATGTTTCCGAAATTTGTCAAAACGGATTAAAATATTGATGTTTGACATTTTAAACAGTTGTTTATTTATTTACTTAAAATAATTTTTTATATCTACTATAGTTAAGGATTATCTAGTGGTAATCACAATTTGTTTTTTCAGATAAGAACAACTATCTTAAATGTTTATTATTTTTTTTTTTTAATAATTATGTAAATTAATTAAAATTTGAAACATAAAATATTTTTGAGTTTTTTAACTTTATGTTTAATGATAATAAACACATATTATATGTTAAGTTTAGGTTCAGAAAATATGTCTATAATGATAAAGAAAATATATTATTAATTATATCAATTTATATATTATATATATACAAAAATGATTTTCTTAACAATTTGTAATAAAAAGCAGAAGTCTCGTTTGAAAAAAAAGTTTTCATCGCCACAATATACACTTTAAATAGTATACAAAATGTATTATTTAAAATTATCAAAAAAATTAAAATCTTAATAAATGCATTATTAAATTATTAAATTAGTCGGGATTAACATTAGTGCAGGTGATGATAAATTATTAAATCGTCAATATGACTAAAATTGAATTGAATTTCATCAATATAAAATTATACTTTAAACTGCAATTTATTTATACGATAAATAATGTAGTTGTAAGTTTAAGATTTAGTTGGAATCTCATTAAGAGTCACAGGATACATTTAATTCACATCAATTGTAATAATACAATATTAAAAAGTTCTTCAACTTCAAGCTGGTGGTATATAATATCGTATCATTTTGACAACTATATCTAAATGAGTGGTTCGGATCAAGTGGTTAATTCGGTATTAATCATTTCATTTAAACCACTCAATGAAACCACAAACATATGTATAATATATTAATATGTCAGATACTTAATTAAAACGAGAAACCAACACCTACAAAGATTAAGAAAAAAACAAGAGTACAGAAAATAATTAATTTTGTCAAAGAAATTTAATGGTGAAAAGATGTATAATTCGGTGACAATTTATTTGTAAGGGTAAACTTTCGTATATTTTAATAACGACTAATGGTTAAAATATATTCTGGGCAGATTGATGAAGTATTATTTTTATTAATTCGAATAGTTTTTCTTATTACTTTTACTGTTTAATAATAATAACAATTAAGTTTTGTAAAGTGTTTCTTGTTTATTGGAGTAGTTGAAAAACCTAAAATGCTCATTGTGAAGTCTCCTCATGCAAATTTATAGCGTCGAGTCTGTTATTATTTCACTGTAACGTGTATTGATGTGGTAGAGACCTGTTTGAAATTTTGAAAAATTTTCTATGTTTAGTAGAATTAATGGATCCGTAATTTTTAATTTTGTCCAAACGTAATAAATACTTTTTATTTTCTCGACGTTTTAATACGAGTTTAAAGTATGTATAACTTATGCAATATTTGCCAAATAAAAATCTCCCAAAAACTTAACTGCATCTGTTATCAAAACAATCGATTACCGGTACTCTTCTTAAAGTTCAATTCCACGCTATAATAAATTGCACATCGTTTATTGGTTTACGTTATTACAATTGAAGATACAAAATATTGTGATACAAATAGTATTTAAATAATGGTAATTGACAATGTATATTATTGTATACGATGTTGAACATAATAAAAATGACGAACTATTTAAAAGGATTTAAAATATATTACATAACCACAGTAAGAGTTTAAAATAAAGAATTACCATAATATATTTATAAACGTTTCTTTACTATGCAAGTTATGTTTTATTCAATAAGTTACACAGAAATAGCATTAAAAAAGTGGAAAATAAATATTATGTTAAAAGATATTTTTTTTTTTGAATTTTGAACTTATAGTTAGTAAAGATAAAAACTATTACACGACATGTATAACTCACTATATTTACACAACAGTAACAGATTTACTTTGATTACACGACTAGTTAGAATAATTATAAACTTATATTTTTTTATTTAACATATTTTAATAATTAAAAAAAAAAAAAACAAACAAACAAAATATATCGAAATGTAAAATTAGTTATTAGGTATGTAAAAATAAAAATAATGGAATATTATTTTAGTTTGGTTTTAAAAGATATTTTATTTTAGAGACCCATATAAAAATAATGTATCATTAAATTAAAAATCAAATTTATATTTTTAGGCAATCGAACGGTATAAAATATATAATAATCAACAAATTTAAAATATATAAAATAAAAATGACAATTTTGTTTGTCAAATATGATGAAAAATACATATTATTTCTCTTCATGTATATTTTATACTTCAAAAACTTAAATATATAATATTATTTTGATGAACAGTAATATTGGTAACTTAAAAATGGTAAAATACTAATTAATTTATATTTATATTTTTTTTAATTTACCCAAGTTTAATAAATACTAAATCAAATATTTATTTATATTCTATTTTTAAGAACTTTTTTCCTTAGAATAAATATTTCATAATAAAGAAACTACTAGTTTAAATTATTTATTTATTAACATCAAATTTTCAAAAAAAAAATTTAAATAATTTATAGTAAAAAAATTAGTGGGTTTTACTTGAAAAATAATTTGTATCAACACAAAGCATTTATGAAATAATATAAAAAAATCTCAAATTTAAAATATGGTTTTAAAATATAATATATTTAGAATTTGAATAAATTCACCATTACTTAAATGATAAACACAAAACATAAACAATGAAAATTCAGGTTACTCTATTTGGTTTCAGGTATTGTTATTGTAGACATATAAGTATTCCACTGAAACTATCATAACAAAAGCAATAAAGGCCATGGCATTTACATAATTTTTAAATTTCACTTTAGGTGGCCCTATAAGAAAAGAATACTCATTATTACACCACATATATATGATGGACCAAATTTCGCAGTCAGTAATAATAAAAACAAACAAATGCATTATTTTTTCTTAATTTAATATTTTTAATAATATAACTATATATTTTTCAAAACAGTATGTCTCTTCGTTATGCATTTTATCTATACAATAATATTAAATATATCTATACTAAAACGTAAAAAGTATACACATTTTTTCTAGTGGAAAATTATATTCTTAGTTTTATTTAAGATAATATAATAATATAATGTATTTATACATTAATTTTATCAAACGCAAATTTTTTACCTATAAAGTGTTTTTTCTCTGGCGTTTTACCTTTTTTTTACGAGATTTTACGATTTAAAATTTAAATGTTTGAAAATCGTTTTTCCACAATCAAAAAACAAATATATACTTCTATAGAGTTGTACAACCAAATATTTGAAACATATGATCAAATTTATGAATTCGTATTTAACTTTCAATACCTATGAAAGTATTTCGATAATTAGAAAGTATGAAACTCTATAAATTATAAGCCATCTTTTTTATGTTTTTTTCTATGATTCATATTTATATTTTAAATAATTTGTACCTGTTTAATTTATAATTTATCAACTATAAATAGTTATATATATATTTATACAAACCAATAGTATTGTGTATTAATTCGATTAGATTATAAAATATTTTTGAACTAAAAACACTAAAAACATAAAATGCACTAAAGTATATCTCCTATATTATATTATTTTAACACACTAAGTATGATCATACTATATTAACTTTAAAAGTAGTATAACTAATTAAAAAGTAAATATTTTTATAAAAAATTGTAAGTGTTATGAAACCCATTAGTAATTTATTTATACCGAATAACATATATATAGTTTAAAACCACTTAAAATTATTGATAATTTATCATTATAATCAATTATATTTTCTCGTGTTCGGATTTTATGATATTTCAGATGAAACGCGCGAGTCAAAAGCAAATCGATGGTTGTCAAAAGATAATTCTACCGGTATCAGCTAGCGAAACAAAAATACTCGAATCCCAAAAATTTGAATATTAATTTCATACACGAAATCTTAATTGTATTCTCGACGCTAATTCTGTATGCCCACGCATTCCTACACTGTAATATTATTATAATAGTATAGCATGTGATACGTCAACACCAACAACAATAATAATAATAACGACAACAACAACAACACGCATCGCCTTCAAACAGATTTTACCACCCGTCACGGAGGCTTCGCCCGCGGCCCCAGATGTGAACCACACTAGTAAGTGTAATAATAATATTAGATCAACTACTATATGTGCACGCACATACCCGCGAGACAACAGTATTATATCTGGATATTGTTGTGAAATGATATACGGGATTCGTCCGGGAAACTCGTATATTATGTACGTGTATAATTCTGACAGGATTTCCGGAAACGGTGGAGGATCGTGACCCATGGACGGTACTCGTAGATGGGGTGGAGAGAAAGTGTCAAATATCCTCGCCTCTCTATACTCTTATAACCCACTTACCTGGTTTAGACCGTTGCCCGCTTGCAACGAAATGCTCGAGATGAAAACAGCGCGAAATGATATAATGGCAATATAACCATAACTACGTAAACAATACACCCTAATTGGGATACAAAATTAACAATCATATTTGTATTAGCGGTAGGTGGCTTGATAAATTTAATGATTATTTCGATAAAATATGTCCGAATGGTATATGATGAACATGTCTATGATGGTGGTCAAATTCGGCGATACACATTGAAATCATTGAGTCTATAAAATTTACATTTCGTTATTATCTTTTATATTTTAAAATTTAGAAAAATATAAAAAAAAAAAAAAAATGTTTTTTATTAACCGTTAAGTAACTTAATACTAAATAGTAATATTTTGTCTTGTTATTTTTATAATTGCTATTTTGGAATTCTGCATTTCTTACTCCAACCACTCACATAAGATATCAACAACAACAGGTTAGATTTCTAAAGAAAAATGTATCTAGAAAGTTTAATTTATCAAAAAATGCGAAAAAAATAAAATAAAAATATAATAATATATTTTGTATTTATTTATTGTAATGCTTAAAAAACAATTTTCACTTACGGAATTAAATTATAAAACACAAATAACAAAAGAAAGATACCTAACATTGCATCCACTTTTCAGATCCAATAATTTCAAAAAATGTGCAAACAACTGGGTTTAAAAACACTAATACATTTGAAATTGAGTATAAAGGATTATTCCGTGTAGTTTATAGTTGTAGTGTCTTTGTGATATACATATTATACATAAACGTTCGAATGATCGTTGTTTCTCGTTCACATTTTTTTTTAGTTTCCAGATTTTGCGTACTCGTAAATGTTCAAGAAGCTGCTGCATTGCACCCTAAAGAGATTTCATGGTATTACAGAGTGGTGCGAGATTTAGTGACATGGGTACTGAGAATTAATATTACGCGGACGAGTTGTTTGAATATTCACTGTCTCGTCGACAATGCGTGCTAAATATTGTACAACAATATAATATTATAATACGTAACGCCAGCTACATTGTATATTCTTATAGGTGAATTATTATATCAAAGTCTGGTGGGTATTAGTTATTAATAATGCTTGCCGCGCTATTATATTATTGATGATTTCTTTGACGTATAGAACTCCATAGAAATCAAGTAAGCCTATTATGTGATTTTGATTTATCACATTTTATTAGTGTATAATTTTAAATATTAACTAATGTATTCTATTCTAATGTTTACAATTTCATAAAAAATATTTGTCTAATATTATAATATTAACGTTGTTTGGTTAACGTGATCTATAAAATATAAATTTGTACTTAATAATTAAATTATGCACTAGAGGAACCACAATATTTCATTGAAAAATAGTATATGTATTTATTTATGAATCTAAATATTTATAAACAAAAAATGCATTTTACATTTCAAAACAAAAATAAAAATAAAATATTGAATTCACCAACAAAACAATGGTATCTAGACACCTAAATATTAATTATAAAAATTATTTTTTTATCTTCAGTTCAGTTTACCGGTCTATTAAAAGGACCTTTCTCCCATCAACAGGTCTCAAAATCCTCTTTATTTCAAGTCAAATATTGGACGATTTCTCTAAGATTTTAAGCAATTACATAGATTCATTGAGACTTGAGTGTTCTTTTTATTTATATTTTTAAATATCTGTATGTTTTTTAAGTATATTCCAAACCATTATATTCATTTATTTTTTAGGAATAAACACAAAAATATTTGGTCTGCTAATATGAATATAAACTAAATTTTGGAGCTCTCCCACGGACTGAATATTTTTTTTTTTAATCAATAACTTATTGGTTTATAAGATGAATAAATATTTATAAAATCGATGAAATATTAAAATCAACTCCTGTTAAGCAGGGTATTCTCCTCTTGCTAGGCAAAGTACACTCTGTTCATTGAAAAAGTAGTAATATGCTGTGGACAAAGAACAAATACTCATCGATTCTTCTACAGCACAAAACGGCTCATCTACTAATTGCTCTCGAGTAGGGTAAAATTATTTTTTTCAGTATTCATATGCGTAAAGTAGTGCTATTTTCTTAATGAACAGAGTATAGATATTACTTAAAACAACATTATTCGTATTTTATATGACAATATATTGTAAAATAAATATATTTTTTTATAAACATAATTAACCAATTAAAGCATGTTAAAATAAGAATTTAATAGCAATATACTTGTGTATATGTACTTGTTATAATAGCAGTACTAAAAGTAATTTACAATAAAGCACTGATGAATATATATTATATTAATAAGTATTATCCTTCTCGAAGCTGTCGATTATATCTATGAAACGTCGATACACTTCGATTTTAACTATAAATATGCTCTCGACGAGTGAAATGTAATAAATAATAAATACATGAATATCAGTGGATATTACTATTTTGCCACAATATATTCATATAAACGTACGGAAGTGTGACACAGATGACTTCTATTTTATTACAGAACTGTCTCAATAATATCGAGTATACTAACTCTTTGAGCTGCAATGCAAATCTTTTGACTTTATATATGTTTACACAAAATAGTAAATACAGTTGTATAGGTACTTTGAGTCCTTGAAACACTATAATATCTTCTTTACAAATGCCCAGAGTTTCGTTCAGTTCAATGAGTCTAATTTTCGTCGATTGAACAATTTCACGCACCCATGAGTAATTTCTCTTTTAAAAATCACCGTTTTTGTTATCACACGTGTATTGTATAAAATATAATATAATATGCATTATAATACACTCGAATGTTGACTTGAATATTTTATCGTTTTATTGTTTAATGACCATGCTTGTTTTATATACATAAAATAATAAACGATTTTTAAGTGGTTTTTCTAGCGGACGAATCATCCCGGCCGCACTATTTATTATTATTTTGTTTTTCTTTCACCCACAATTTTCTTTCGTATTTTGTGACATACTATACCCGTCATCAACGTTAAAATCCCCAAAGTTTTTACGATCTTCTACAAAATAACGGTTGTACGTTATTAAAGAAAACAAAATACGCTCCAAAACTGGTGCACCACCTGAACCTGACATATATTAAAATAATATAGTCAAATGTCCGTGGCTGGTTGAATCTGTGATGTGATTTTATACCCCCTAACCGAGGACATTGACGAAATTATTCAAACTCATAGATCAATACATGCACATTAATTTTTTCGTTTTATTTTTACCATAGTAGTATACTCGTATCTTCGTAATGTAATAATTAATTGTTTACAGTATTTGTACGTTCATAAATTGCCGGTTGTCTTATGCGATCTAAATGTCTAAATTCTAAAATATCGTTATAGTCTTTTGTAAAATATAAGACTGAACGTGCAAAAAAAAATAACGTTGTTTTAAATTATACGATTAGTTTTCATTAAAACCTGCGTAAGAACATTACGGTATACTGATGGCTACGATATACGTTTCAAAGATAAATATCCCGTGATCACTTGAATACATCCTAGCAATGTGCACCTGTACAATAATAAAACATTTTTCCCGTACAAAGAGCTTTATATAAATATCTGTCCAAAGGAGATTTTGCGTGTTGTGTAATATTATTATGTTATATTTCAAAACTATCAAAATCCAAAGTCCGGAAAATTGTCTAAGACACTTGTTGTTGAGGTACTGTGGAACACTGTCGGGGGGATTTATTTTCCGTACAATACATTTTCAAATTTGAAAACGATTTGTCATATTATTTTACACAAAAAAAGGGTGTTTTAAGTTTTTAAATTATTTATTTAAAATTACCTTTATATTATACGATCAATACCACATGAAATAAAATAAATTGCATAGTGTTTTTATGAAAAATAGTTCGTTTAGTAAATTTTTATGATACAAATTACATACAACTCCATCCGCTTGGTATATAAAAGTAACAAAAAAACCTTTTGAAAAATATTCACGTATATCACAATACATAAGTACTAATAATCTTATTTGTTATATGTAAATAATCTAACCAATCGTCATCGTGATTAAAACAAAAAATAAAAACATTAAAAACATCTAATTTCAGATTTAATCTTCTTTGATATTTAATTATCTTAATGTAACAAACTAACAATTAACAAATCTATTATATAAATCCATCAGATCAATAGGATTTAAAGGCATTTGAATTTTAACTAAGTCGTTAAATATATTATGTATTTGAAGTATACTAGCTATGCATACTATCTTTCTTAGCTACATTGTTAATGTACCAAAAATTTTCACAGATATTTTAAAATTCCATCAACATAATTAACCTTCGAAGTCCAAAGACACTAGTTATTGTAAAGTTCATCAAAGCTCTATATCAAAATATTTGTGTTCTCGAAAGCCGAAAAATCTAATAATAAGATAATAAAGGGGTCTTTTTATCGATACTTACCACATAATTAAATTTCTTTCTCAACTGTGACTTAATTTTAATATCCTAATTATAGAATCCAGATATAATTATTTAGTATTTTTCAATTTTACGAAATGTATTATTTTTATATTATTATTATCAAGTTATTTTAGATTCTGAGCGGAGCGATGAATGTATTGATTTTACAATGTTGTGTGTTTTTTTTATTTATTTATTTATTGTTTTTTTTTTTTTTTGTGTCTGTGTACACGAAAATGTGTCAAAATAATGCTTCAATTTCAAACTTTGGGAGTAGTTTCCAATGGCAAAATGAATCAAGTTAGTGCATTGAGGAGGTCGTTTTTTGAAATTCCCAATAGTTTTTAAAAGCACAGGTAAAAACCAAAAAAAAATGAAGGAAAAACGGGAATTTTTACGCAAATTTCGACCAAATCGATTTTTTTATATGGTTGTAATTCAAAAACTAATCACTGTAAATACTTGAAATTTTCACCAAATGTTTATGTCAGTGTTATCTATATACAGTTAAATTTTCAAAATATTTTGACTTTTTTTGAGCTATTTATAGACGACTGAAATTTTCAATTTTTCTGAAAAATGTTTTTTAAGTGTAGATAAAATATTTTTGGCTGTATAAAAGTACTTGAAAATTTAATACAAAGTTCCTTATAAGTAATTTTTCTAGTGATTAAAAAATTATAAGAATACATAGGCTCATTTTTTTTTTATTAGCATTTGAAGTTCAAATATTGACAAAAATTCGTCAAAACCATGAATTATAATACGGCACCTAATGTACAGCAGAGCGGTACCCATGCTTTTATTTCACTTACATATTAATATAAGAAGTTTTCAATTAAAGTCACTGATATAGAAAATGATATTTGAATAAGTATTAAAAAAAAAAAAAAAAAATGAAATCTTTTTATAAAATAAAACTTATCTTGTTCACACACCAAACTAAATATATAAAACTGTATAAAGTATAAAAACATTGAACGTTTTTCGTACGATAAAATATGAATTTTAAAGTAGTCACATCAATCATATAGGTATGATATAATCATTAATACTTTCTTGATTTTGTAAAAAGTATGAGAAATGAACCTAAGAACCAAATTTCCAAAAAAATATAACCACATGCAAATCATATAAAAATAATTAAAAATGCAATTACTTAATTACTTTTTAAATCGAATTTTATTTTTAAATATAAAATAATTCAACAATCCATAATTTTAATACATATAATAATAAAAAAAAAATCAATAAACTAAGAATTTATGAGCAAAAAAAAAAAAATAATAATAATAATAAGATTCGTATCAGTATATATTTTAGTTAGTAAAAAAAAAAACAATGTCATACATATAAATTAGTTTAGGTATACTACTTTAATACAAAGTATAGGTTATTATGTATGTGAAGTAACATAGTAAATAAAAAAAAATATTTCATAAACATTTCAGTTGAATATTATATATGGTTAGTATATACATTTTATAATTATTATACAAATAATATTATAAAAATCTGTAGTAGACTTAAGTACAACAATACTTATGATTATGCATTATTATTATAAATTCACATAAGATTTTTTCATATAAATCTTATGTACAAGAAAATACGTTATTTTTGCAAAATAAAAGCTCGTTGTTTTTAAATATTATTTTCATTATTATTATTATTTTTTAAGAGCTTAAAATGATTATATTTGTGCTTAATATATTCTTAATTTCAAACATGAAT
>VUJU01000216.1:89341-140464 GCA_009835225.1 Aphis craccivora
TATCATTAAATAGAGTAACTGTTTCAAAAAAAAAAAAAAAAAGGCGCACTATATAGAATATAAACCAGGAAAATCTACCAAGCTCGAATAGTGGGATTTCCCTGAATAGCATACCTAATATATTATTATAATCAATGATATTTCTCATACATATACACAATATACGATATACACTAGCCAACCCGTTTTATTTCGAACGCCAGCCTATACAGTCCGCCAATGTTATAACAGTTTACCGATGTATTTTATATGCGTATTTTAGTCTTGACACGGCCACCACCGTCTTGCAACCGTCAGCTCGCGTATCTTACTCGAACACATAACCCCTAGTCAAAGACGTACATGACTGATCTATGTGGGAGTGGTCAGTTATTGTTTGTGGTTAGTTAGGGCTTTGCTCTAAAGCAGACACGACTGTAGATATAAAGACGAACACCGTTTTCGCCTTGAGTTACTTGCCGTCCTGTTTGGTCCCTACGCGTACCATGGCGACCGTACAATAATTACAATATAATTTAATACCTGTACAAAAGTTTGTGAGTGTGCACAAGCACAATATATATATATATATATATATAAAGAAGTATATAAAGCAGGCACACAGCAGGGTCCACGCGCTGACCCTCTCGTTTTCTTATAATTGATTCTAAAAGTTCATACGGTCGCTCGAATTTAGAATTCAACCGACGTTCGCGTTCTACAGAGCTGTGGAGAGATTTAATTAGGAATGTGCTGCGATGACCGTTGGTATGCCTTTCGCCTTTGCAGTATAAACACAGATCTGATAGAGATTGGATTGAACGCCCAAAAACAACGTTCCGTTCGTCCATATAAACATAAAGCGCCAACTAATATTTATTTGTATTATTTTTTTATCACTTATTAGGTGTACCTACTTTTTTTTTATAAGTAAAGATATATATTTTTTATTCAGTGCCCACATTTGAATTATAATAATGGTTATGCATAATCTATCCCACCAGAATTATGTCACACGACGAAAGTGAAAAAAAACTGTATTATTTCGAAAAATATCTTGCGTTCAAAATTCAATATCTAATGTTTTATTTATGTGCGAGGACTCGATAAAAATGAAAAAAATACCTGTACCAAGAGTAAATTTGAATACGGTAAATCGTTTGGATTTGTGTTCCATGCCATTAATGACGGTGTAAAGAGAAAATTATTATTACTCTTTTCAACACCGGAACAGGGGGAAAAAAACGGAGCGCGGCGCTTATAATATATTATTCCGCTGAACGTAAAATAAAATAACAATAAATCGTTGTTGTCGACGTCGCCATATTACACAGAATTTGTTCGATCAATTTGGCCGTTGATAGAGCTTTTTTTAGTCTGATTTCAAGCGAGTGAAGAAAAAAAACATAATCGTCCGCTTACATTCTGTGACAAAAGCAAAACAATAACAATTCTAACTTTGTATATTTTAGGGTGTGATATTACAGTATATAATTATGTTGTTTTACATACTCACAGTGCCTTTTAATAAAATTATATTGTAATGCAATCTATGGATTTCGGTTGAGCAAATGACATAAGGTTTGTTCAATGTCGAACAATTTTTACTAATCGGTCGATAGTGCTTTTAAAATGATTAAGGACTTATCAGAATGAATACGGGACTATTTAAAGTGTGAAATATATGTTGAAATAACGGTTGATGCAATTTTCTCGGTGTACAGTCGTTTTAATTCAGAAAATTATGACGTGTTAAAAATATTATCAACAGAATTCGACTAACTACGGAACTTAAAACAATAAGCTTCATGGGGTATGATTGATTTTAGATGCCATTGGTTAAATTGAAATAAAAGCTAAAAAATTAACGCCTCGTTATGTCTCTCAATAATATTATTGTGCAATAATAAAATAAATGAATTCTGATTAAGCGAATAAAACACGGTTTTCTCGAAGATGATCGACTTTTCTAATATTATTAGATAGTAAGTGCTCATTACGTGCTCGGTAACTTATACTCGGGCATACCGAATGTGGTGAAACGGGAATTGGTATAATTTCTAAACAATATAGGATTTGCTTCGTCGCAGCGGAAGAGGAAATTAAAATAACGTACGACAGCGTCGTGGTATACAATACTAATAACGATGACTATAATTATTATTATACAATAATAATATGAATACGATATTACGATGTTATATAGGTCACGAATTCGAGCACTGCACGCAACAACCCGGAAAAGGGACGTAGGTGGCTGGTTTTGGCGGCGAGTGGCAGCATTGGGACCACTGTGTATATATTATACACTATGATATTATAATATATATATATATTCTGCAACAGCACTGAGCTGTAATTTTGGTACGCTGGAGAGCTATATTCGCTCCTGTTAACCGACACGTCTGTTTGCGCCACACCCTCTCGCCCTGATACGACATCGGTCGCCGCCACCCGTTATCCCGATCGCACTTAAATATCTCTGTTCTGGTGCGCGCTCGCGGTTGTGGTCAAAGCGACTAAGTTTTCCAAACATATTATTATTATCATCATCGCCATTACCATCCACTTTATTGTTAAAGGTATACATGCGTTTATGATAACTTCCAATAACATACAGATGATAATACGGTTGTTTTAAACGGGATAATTTTTTTTTATTTTCTTGCTTTTTGCTTGTGACCCGAAATATTCATTATCATAACTCATAAGTGGTCGTCTTAAATACAATTTTTTTTTTTTGTATCTGTGTATTACACTAGAAAACATAATATATTGTTTTATCATTTATTTATCCTTTTTTTTTGCAATTCATCGCGTAGATATATTGTGAAAACTCTTATGACGCATCCATATCACATGACTCGAAAAAAATAAAAACGTATAATAGTATTATAACAATTCTTTATACATTTTTTAATATATATAGAATTTATAACTATCAGCTGATAGTGTATTAAATTTATAACGACATTTGTAGGTTCGAATATTATCATAATTATCCATGCCATATATTTGTTGTGTCGCATTTTAAGCTCAAAAGTACTATACTTAAATAGAGAGATACGGCTTGAAATACGAATCATACTAAATTTAAACACTCACTTAATTATAAATAAACATCTTAGTAAAAGAATGGTATTTTGGTTTGGTTTTTCCCGATATTTATCATTCGTTTACCGGCGTAGTGTATAGGCAATTTAGGTACATGATTTTTGAATAATATCCTGTATTAACGATATTGATTATAATATTATTATGAGAATAGTTTTATAGTGAGATTACTACGGTGGATTACTGTTTTAGTTTTACTATAATATAATATTATGGATGGATTGCTCCAGTTTTAAAATGATATAAATTTGTACAGTTATTAGGTTAGGTTATATAGGTAGTTATATTATCATAAACGCCATTTTCACGTTTCATAAAAATACACGATCTGTTGATTAATGGAAAAATGAAGTAATTATTTTAGAAAATTTGAATGGTTATCATATATTTTTATGTCCATGTTTAGGAAAAATATGAGAAATACCAAAGAAAAAAATAAATATGTATTAAAAATTAAATTAAACCATCATGTCATAGTAACTTAATTGTTGTTTTACGAATAATGTAATAATCGTATGATGACAAATTGATAATAACTGTTATAAATTAAAAATATTATGTCATAAAAATTATTATTATAATTTATGTTATGTTTAGTAACGTATTATTATATTATTATAAAGACAGAATAATAATAAATTTATTTTAGATGTTATTACTTTAAATTACCTATATACACCTGTATGACAAAACATAAATAGGTACATAATATTATTTAATTGTAAATTTTTACTAGTTTGGACTGTATTTACATATAATCTTGTATATAATCTTTGTATTTAATCTTCTGAAAATACTTATGATTCAAACCTAATACCGGCATTTAAATAATTTACTTAGGTACAGATCATAAGACGTATTATGTAAGCCGCTTTTTCGTATAATATAAATGTATATTATAATACATCTACGATTTTATCTGACAGTTCATATTGTATTATATGTCTGTATGTGTATTTGGTCTAATTACATGTACGTACTTTTTTAAGAGTGGTATAATAATATAATAGCTAGTCTAGTGACAAGAGTTCCGTCAGAGATCGATATGCATATAAGCACGTACTTATCTTTGTTATTTGATTGATTAATTTTTTATTTCTATTTTTTATTTTCATTTAAAAGTCACGTACATACTTCCATTAATTACTAATTAAATTGCAGGTTTGTGCATGAGCTTATTATTCATCAGCTCGATTCATACAAAAGTTTTCCCAGCGATATATTATTTTTTCACTGTGATTTTTAATTAAACATAATACATTACGATATGTTGTACCAATTACATACTAGCATGGTGTGTTTCCAATCCAAATAAATCGTTATTTTGATAAAATACATAAAATATTATGCAATATTAGACACAAAATGACGATGACATATTTTTCGAATCGAAACATTAATTAATCAATTATTCTATTTTCAAAGTAGGTATATATAATTTAGCGGTTTGTTTGCTTAAAATAGTTAATTAATATCTACGTATAAAATTTTTTGAATATTAAAAAAAAAATTGTACCATGATATTAATTATATTAATGATATTAAACTATCAATAAAAATAAATAAAATATCTGATGTATTTTGCGTATTTCGGGTATATAGTGCAGTTTTATAATTATAACATTATAAAAGTTGAGAAATGGTAGAAACCTATGTTGAGTTCGGGAAACATGGTTTGTGGGGGCAATGATGTAATACACATGTACCTGTTTCCTTTCATATAATAATAATTAACTATACTAAGAATTTTATATTTTTGTATTCAACTCTTTAGATCGAAAAATCTAAACTTAGATATTTTATTAAAAAGCTTAGAAATCTCAATTTTAATATTTTAGAACCATCTAATAATATTTAATATAATAATATAATAATATAATATTTAGTATAACTACTCAATTGTCTAAACTATATATATATATATATATATATATATAATTTATAGAATAGAACTGTATACATTTTGTATTCTGAGTAGATCAATGAATGGACAAAACACAGATATTCATAATTAAAACTTTTACAAATTATAATATTATTATTTGAAATTTTAAAATATAATGTTTTTGCAAAAAAAATCATTTCAACCTTTACTGTGTTACTTATAGTAAAATAAATTACAAAATAATATAAAAAACATAACATAATATATATATATATACTTAGTGATAAAATAGGCTGATTAAGCGTTTCCGCTTAGAATTGTTTTTCGTATAGTTACAATGATATAGAAATTTAATACATTTATCGAAATTAATTTTTTAACAACTATTGTACAGTTAAGAGTTACATACTTGCCCACTTTTTTTTTTTTTTAGTTGATAATTTTAAGTTATACTTTGAAAAAAACACTTGGTGCCAATCTATTGTAGATATAATACATCTTATGGATTATAGAACTATCCAACTATATATATTATAATATTATACTGTATGTAAATCTAAAGTAGGTATTAAAGTATTTTTTTATCTTAAAAAATAATTTTATTTCAATACTCATCGTCTTTACAATTAAAATATACCAAATACTAGTTCTGTTATACCATACATACGTATACCTAAATATAATTATAATATAATTTAATAAAATATAATCTTAATTTCCAGAAAAAAATTGAGTACTCAATTTTAATAACTTAACTTAACTTAACTAATAAATTTACACAGTATTATTCACACCAGTATTAATTTTTTGTTATTATTTAAACTGTAATCCCTAACAACACAAAATTAAGTGAAATCAGCTATTTTTTAACTAGACACTATAATATATTATATTTCATTATTATGCTTTATTGATATATATTTATATCTTATAAATATCAGACTATATTTATTTATAGAGAAAAATAAATAAATAGTTATAATTATTATTATTTTGTATTAAATTTATTATAGAAACACATTTAAAAATTTTAATTTTAAAGGTTGTAATAAAATGTCAAACCTTAGACTACTTAGAAAAAAATAAGAAATTGTTAAAAAAAAGTAAGAAAACTTAATTGGAAAAAAAGAACATTAAAAGTTCCACCATGATTCTTATTATTATACTTGACCAAAAATTAAATTTGAAAATAATGCTTCTTTTACGACATTTTCAGTCAAATTAATATTTATTACCAACGTAAATTTATTCATGTTGAGTATAGAACGAATACATTTTTTTTTTTTACTTTTATTTAATCAATAGTGATTCAAAGATAAAAATGAAATTTTAAAATTTTTTGACCTCCCGCCTACTTAAAAAATAATAATATGTTTTTACAATTATTACCAAACATTATTTTTAATTTATACTTTTGATAAATTGTTGACTATAATTTCGTTTTATTCAAATCATATTCAATATATTAATTTGTAGCACTAGTATTAATTGGTTTGTCACAGATATATGAGTTGTTAATCTTTGAAAGTTACCGTTTTATTAACTGGCTTTTTATTAACTAAAAATTGTTTAGATATATTGAATAAATGGGAAAAAAAAAGTAGCTAAATAGTCTGCTTTATAGAAGGATTTGAATGTATCTCGTCATTGACTATTGTGTAAGTATTTATAAATCATTGAATACGAAAAACGATTCTTAACAGAGACGGTCTATCAACCTATTGTCGTACAAACAAATGTTCATTAATTATTATAGATAAACACTATAAATTATCATATAATATTAAACCAAATATTTTTAAAATGTCACTATGTATATAAAATATAATAATAATATATATATATTATATAAGTTTCATTAAAAATATTTTTGATTTACAAAAAAGTAAGTTTAACTTTTATTTTTAATTTAAATATCAAATACTTATCAAAATATGAACAAATACTCATGAGGAAACTTGTATTAAATTAAAAATATCAAAGTATAATTTTTTTTTGGTTAAAAAGATTAAAAATTGAATACAAGATAACGTAAAAATGTTATTAAAGTTATTTAAGAATATTGAAGGTACATTTTTTACAAGCAATTTAAGTTCAAATATTGATAGTATTTATCGAAGTCACAAAAATTAATGAATTATTTTATATAATATAACCATGTATTCAATGGAAATCGAATTAAGTTTTTTAAAGTAGTTCATAGTGAAATTAAAAAATATAAATAATATAACACACGTTATTTTATAGATATTTAAAACTAAAATTTAGCCAAGCTCAATTTTTAACGAAAATATATTTATTCTTATTTCTTGAAGTGTTTTGTATCTGAAGTTGTATTTAAATTTAACTGAATATTTTATTTATTTAACTAAACACTAAAGCCACATAAGTATAATAAGCAACAGCTCAGTTTTATATTGATATAATGTCAACTGGAAATTTAAAAAAATGAAAACACGACGATTCTTGATTTTGTTGTTGGTAAATGAAAACGTTTCAAGTACAAGTAATATTAGGTTGCTATGAATCATATTTTATTAAACACATATATTTTCACTAATATTTACTATATCTAACTCATAAATAAATGGGTTTTATTTAAACTGTTATCAAAATATAAAATCTCTAATCTTAATATTTAATAGAAAATAGAAAAACATTAATATATTACCAGTAAAAAATCATACAAGTTGATTCTTTCTAATAAATTAATAAAAAAAGTGTTTTTTTTTCTATAGTTTAAAATTACTATTTTGAAGTATTCAGATCATTAAAACATAAACCATCTTTTTTCATCTCCCGATTTAAAATATCCTTGGCTGATAAATCTTCTCCGTTTAGAATTCTTTTTCGTGTACAATGATATCTGTCATTGGATTAAAATTTAACACTCTTATATATAATAATAGTGATTCTCACGAAACCTAATGTACAGGTTAGGTATAAATTAATTATTTTATGTGATGATATAATTTGAGAGTACTTAAATTCAAGTTGTTAAAAAGATGGCACTATACAATTATATGATCTGTAAATATTAATTTGAATCATACTCGTTACTATACAGTTTTCTGGATTAATTGTCTACATATTAAGAATCTAAATCATTAGACATTGCAATTATACTAAAGGAAATAATTATTTATATATTTTTTAAATAGCAAATGTTGAGTGAGTATTTTTTAATAGAAATATTTAAAGCATCCATGGTTGAAAACTACTTTTTCATGATATAGTTGAATATTTATGAATTAGACTTTTTGGTAAGATTAAAACTACAAAATAAATTTTTTTTTAAATAATCTAGAAAAGCTCTTCAAAACTTTTTTTTATAGATAATCAATTTTAAAATTATCGTAAGATTCTCTATAAAAGAGTTTTAAAACAGTAACTTAAATCTTAGTATATTTGAAAAAATAACTTTAATAATTTAACATATTTTATGTTCAATTTCCGAGAAAAGTTTTAATATTTCTATAATATTTTGCTAACAAAAACCATATAAATAACATTATATATTTCAAGTACCTTTATTTGATCATAATATTTGTAATTAAGTTATGAAAAAGTATTGTAATTTAGGAATACATGAAAATTAGTTATGTTTTAAAATAAAACCCAATCAAATGTCATGAATCATTTCAAATGCATTCTAAATCAAATATTCATGATTATTATTAGCTATTTTTATTATTTAATTATGTTATTTTTATTAGTTTAATATATATTTATATGACTTTTATTTTAATCATAGAAAATTACAAGATGCTTATTCAGATTATTATCTATTTACAAAAAAAAAAAAACGTAATGTGAATTTCTAAATTTTTCTCTGAACTTCTTATGTGTGTAATATACATAAATAAAATATTTTAAATCTCAAATTATGACATTTAGTGTAACCATACAGATTGAGTAACATAATTTTCTACCACGGTAATAATTAAACATTGTATTAATTAATAGTGTAATTTAATTCTATTAGATGTACCATATTATTGTTTGTCTAATAAATTACTTTTTAAAAAATATTACGCTCTTGAAAATCAGTTTAGTCTATTCATGTTAATCGATTAAGGGCAATAATACAATTTATAAAATATAATACATCAATATCAATAGTATCTAATAAGTTTCACAGTGTAACGATGAAAAATATTTTGCCTCTAATAAATATATTTTCTCAAATTAAATACCATGCGTTAATCATCGGCACAAAATATAAAAGCGCAAAGTTGGAATAGAAAAATAAATTGATGAACACGACCCCGTTAACGACTGGCCAAAAATACGAAGGGATGTTTATTTCGTTCGTGAAATAACAAAACACTTTGCAATCATTCGGTTGTCAAAAAATAAAACTATTCGCTACATTCAAGTACGTTACCACACAAACACTACGAGTAGAAAACATATATTCGTAAACATCGTTATCGAAATTTTCGATGTTCGTTTTTATCGTAATACTCTATTAGCTATAATAATAATAACAGTACTTACTAAGAAAAATCAACATTTTTTTTCTCCATTATATTCGTTTATAGAACGTAAATAGTTCGATCGCGTTTTAGATTCTGAGTGGAGAGATGAATGTATTGATTTTACAATGTTATGTTTTTTTTATTGTGTGTGTCTTCACTTTTTGAGGTAGAATAAATGGTTCGTTTAGAGGTAAATGTTGGTAGTGGTTAGTACTTTAGGAGGATGAAAACTTATAAGAAAAACATTTCTTTATAATCGGAATAAACATTTTTAGACCTTAAGATTTTTAATTTTTAACGAAATTGGTTTCTTTATTTTGTTATGATTCAAAAACGGATTATTGTAGTAAATTAACACTTTCAGTAAGTATTCATACAATCATTTATTGTATAATTGTTTAATTTTCTAATCATTATTACTTTCATTATTATATTTTTTGATATAAGTAAAGAGTGTATAGACAGTTGAATCTTTTTATTGACATTTTTTAATTTCAATTCTTAGGTCAAAATTATTGAAAATGAATACTAGATTGCATACCTATAAGTTTTTTTATATCTATTAAAAATTATTTAAAGTACATCGGTACATTTTTTTTTTTATAAGTATAAATTACTACAAAATTTATCCACATTATAAAAATTTACAAATTAAAAGTGACAATATCAATTATAAACATATCGTCGTGAAATATACTAATTAATGATGTAGGCTGATAGATAGACCTTCTCCGCTCAGAATCATTTTTTTTTTTTTATATAGTGACATATCGTTGAATTCAAATGTGACATATACCCGCTCAACATTTAATATATAAAAGAGCGCTATTCGCTTTTCCTTCTTTTTATATTTTTGGTTTTGTGTAAGATACATGATAACGAGAATCGTCTGTAACACTACATATTAAAAACAATGACGCTTACTACATGTAACACATTTCAGTATTGTACATAAATTCTATCTTGTATATTAATTATTTTTCATTATATATATATATATAATATTCAAAATATCCAAATGAAATTCATGGCCATTCGTTTGAATATTACTTTTATTGTTGAATATATAATATATGATAAAATAATCAAATTTATAATAAAATATACTATACTATATTGACAAATTTAAAATAAAATAACAACAATTATAATAATAAAAGTAATACATGGATCGCCATCAAGAAAATATTATACTTTAAAGTAATAATGATCTTAATTCCTTCACTTAAGCTTAACAATCCATATTATGTATAATGTAATTTAGTATTCACAAACAGTCGATAATCATAAAACATTTTATTTTTTATATATCAGTTATTCACTTTATGAATGGTGGTTATTAATTATTACTGTAACCTAGACATATCAACAGCTCAGTACAAAATAATTAAATTTTTGTTTTTCAAATTTTCTTTTTTTTTTTTTTAATATTCCCTACTTATAAAATATATTTATACATACTTTATTATTGAAAATTATGAAGTCATCTCTTAAAACACTTTAATTGAATTTTTCACATGAATCCTAACCATAAATTATTACAATAACATTGACAAGATATTAAGAAAAAATAAAATATCTAATTTCTTCAAATTTATCTTTAGTAAAATAAATTTTCATCAGATTAGAATAAATATTTTTATTTGGTACTTTATATAAGATTTACACAGAAATAAAATGTGAAATTATGTGCATAAAAAATGATTCCAAAAATGAATATTACATAATTATCTGTGTACATATATTATACATTTAAACGGGATTTTTCTAAAAATAATCAAAATTAATTTTAAACTATGCCTTAAAGGAAGTAACTAATTAATGAATCTAAAATGTATTATTATTCTATTTTAATGTAATTTATACAATTGTACAATAAAATTAAAATAATAAACATCAGAAAATGGATTATTATTTTTGCTGAGGAGACAGGACTTATAAAATAAACTTTTAACTGGATCATAATGGTTTAACTGGATCAACCAAAGGCATAATATACTAAATATTTATGTCTCTAAAAATATATTTTTAAGTGAATAAAAGTAAATTTCGTACAATAAAGGCTCTTATGTTCCATCTGAAATCTGAATACACTTATCGAAACGACCAATAAAAATGTCAGCAAGACATATTTTGAGTGGTTACACTTTTATAGTTTACATTTTTCACCAACAAATGTGATGTCTTGTAAAAAATGCATACTTTGAACTTTCTTATTTTAGTCATAAATATTACTATATTTATATAAAATATGTCTATTATTGATTTAAAACTAATACTAATCTTAACTTAATTTTTTCTTTAAGGACAGAAAATAACAAATAGTTTTTAAACATAAGTAGGTGCATGCAAAAAAAAAAAAATACTAAATCATACACGTAATGACTCATATTTGTTTCAGAAATGTATTGAACCATTATATTATGTATGTTAAATTTTATGAGCTTTTTCAATTAATATGAATTTAAGACAAATACAACTTAAGACATTAAAAAGAATTGATTAACAACAATTGTTACATGAACTATATTTAAAAATGTATTAAAACACATGGCTAAATTAATTTAGAGTTTTTATATTTATGATATAAATAAATAAACAAAATAATTGGTATTCTTATCGATAATAATCATGGCTTATATAATGAAAGAAATTATTATAAGATATTTAAAGCTATAGATTACAAATTTAAACTTAGTTATCTGTAAAAAAAAAAAATCGTTAATGTAATTTAAAGAGAAAATATCAAAACCATAATATTACATAGGTAGTTCATGTAAAATAAATTATATTAGTTATTTGTTAGATTTTAAATAAAATATGTATAATTTATATATTATTCATGAGATAGAATTATATTTGTTATAAAAATTATAATACTAAGTGGGTATATAAAATTACCTGGAAACAAAAGAAAACAAATAAATGCTAAATTTATCAATAACGGTTGAACATTAGTTATAATAACGTTTTACATTATACCTAACCATAATTTACTTTTAGAACATTATATACATTTTGTATTGGTCTTGCTTATACAGTAAAAAAAAAAAAAATGAAAATAATTAACATTTGCGTTCAAAATAATCGTATGCAAATAATATGTATACACTAAAATAATAAATGAGTAATTCATTAAAATTAATTGCTTGTTCTTAATAACTAATAGTTATGCAATAAAGTAATGAAATGCTATTTTATTAATTCTTAATTTATCTGATAAAAAATTACAAATGAATCGGTACAATTTTAATACGATTTTTTATGTACATACTATTTTTTATTATTTTTATAATCTTGGATTTAATTTTGTTGAATTTGTTGAAAATAAAAATAGTTTAAACCTATTTCTATACCTTTTACCTACTACTTAAATTAGTTGGAATACAATTTCGTCAAACTTTTATTATTTATTAAAATAATTTGATCACTTCGAGTACCGAATACATTTTTATGCTTGATTAGTCTTTTTAATTGTTTTTTGTTATATTCTAAATATTTTAATATTAAGTATTGTAGAGTACTTCTTTCATAATTATTATACAAAAGATGAATTATTTTTTTTTTTTTGTAATGTTATTACTAAGAAAAACCAGTATTATGTAAAATAACAAAATCTCACCATTTGCAGTCATGAATTTATTTTAAATTGTTAATAAATTAATTTTTTTAATTAAAATTTAGCAACATATCAAAGGTGTAAATTTTTTATATAAAATATTTTTTGATATTTTAGATCTTTATATATTATTTATCATATTGTTTAAAAATCATTCAAAGGGCAAAGCCATAAAAAAAAAGACCAATATAATCTGATGGAAAATAAAACCAAGCAACTACAATCTAAACCTTATGTTTCAAAATACTCTTTTGTTAAAAGCTTTTTATTTCAAGTACATTAAAATGCTTTTTGATATGTATAGCATTCTATAGAGAAATCGATTTTACTGTTAGTAAAAAATATTTAATTATAGTCCTTTATAATAAACATATTATGAAAATAAAAACATTACCTATGTTATTTTTATTTCATATCAAATATGCATTCAAGTGATAATTGTTTTACCTTAACACAAATAAATATGAATTTAAATTTAATCTATAATATTTACCTATTTTGTTTTTCATGATTTTTAACTATTTGATTTTATATATTATCATCATAAAATAAAATGTTATTCAATTTGATTGACATTTTTTAAACAATAATTTTATGAATTATTAAATATTTACAATAAACTAATATTTTTATTTTTAAAAATAAATTATTATCCTACTCCACAGCTCAATCAAAACATGATCAGTATTTTTTTTTTATTTTTATTTTGATTTTATATTTACATGTAAAAAAATTTACTAAATATAATTTATTTTTCATAAAATCTATAGTTTTTCGTTCAATATCGTTTACTTGTCGTTCAAACATTTACAGAGTTAAAAAATGCCCTAAAAAAGTAATAATAATAATAATAAATACTATATATTATCGAGGAAATTCTTTCGTCAAAGTAATAAATCAATCTTCCAATACTTTACGTCATCATTTATAGTAGAATAGACGCGTGTTCAGAGTAAAAAAAATAAATAATCTATGTTTGTTCTTTTAGTCTCCAGGGTCTCCATTACAACTGGATTAATGAAACCAAGGTTCGTCCCTCTTTTCATTATTCAGCCATTAATCACAATTCTTTCCTTGTCTCTCGGTATTAAATTCCTTCGCACAATATTCACACACCCATATACATCTAGTTTAGATATGAAAATTGTATATATATTCCTATATAATACAGTAAAATTATTAAATTAATTATTATTAGTATTACATAAATTCAATGTTTCGCTAACCGACATTGTTTCCGATGACACTATTAATTATTCTTAATATTCTTGAAAGATAAACTTTTGTATGTATAAACCAATTCCAATTGTGAGTGTAATAAAGTTCTATTATCTTGTTTTGGAAATATTGCAAAGTTTTAAAATATATAACGAGTTTGATGTATTTTTCTAAAGGAAATGCAAGAATATTATACAGTATCATTCAAATTTTTCGTGACACAAATGGTGGGGATTACGTTAGTGTTGTCATGCGAACTTTAATGTTTTTGTCGCAAAAAAAAAATGGAATATCTTATATAATGTATATCAATCAAGTAAAAATGTATGTATAAAATTGAATTCGTTAAAAATAAAATTGAACAATACAATTTAGTAGACATTTTTGTATTATAAACTCGAAAACACTAAAGTGAACCTTTTAAAAAATATATAACGATAGAGTATTTCGACAAGATTTGTCGATCAGAAAAAATAAGTTTCCGTTTTATTATTGCACTAATGCATTGTATCAGTCTGCTTTACAGCAAGAGGTTGATGATTATGATTGACATATTCTCGACATTCCATCATTTAACGTATAATTACATAAAATGTATTTTCAGACAGATAATTTCTAAAGAGTTTTAAGTTTTATATATGGACGAAGATTTTTGTTCACTCAATTATCAAAATAAGAAAATAAATATGATAATGAAAAAATGTGGAAAATACTATTGCGAACCTAACCAGCATCACGCAACCTTGTTGCAATACAATGGTGTATTATTGTTTTGTAATTTAATAATCTAAATTTTATAGAGTTTGATGGGGAAAGCTTAGCTTGCCTAAACACGGTCGAGGCGGTAGTTAGTGCCAGACATTTTCTATTATTTAGTGCCTATTATTTTTGTAATATTAAACACCATTAGAAATATAATTCGTAAATCTAATACTATATATTATATTATGTGTGTATTGTCGAATTTATCCATTAAATTTTATACTTATAATCCTTGTGGACATAAATAGGTCAAAACCGCATCGTTTAAATGCAACTTATTTATAAAAAAAAAAAACCATTCATCACCACTCACCGCACACTAATACCAAAAATATATTATATTTATATCTTAATCAGGTTTAAAAATTAAAGGTACCAGTAATTATATCCCATACCATCGATATTACTACGTGTAAAGGTATTGTCGATTTCGCACTGGTTATACTCCTGGTTATACTAGGTATTTTGTGTACGTATACATATGCTTTATCATTCTAACGGTGGGAAAATGTCGGCTGTTGTCGAGTCAGAAGTATTTTGAACATAGAATCTATGCCATGGTCCTTGGATCCAACCTGATGACTGGTTTTAGTAATAATTGATATAATGTTTATATACAATATACAAACATATGTATTATTCTTATTTTTTTCTATATATAAATATATTATGTGTATTATATTTTTATAAAACGATATGTTTTCCTTATAGTATTATCATGCAATCATGCAATCATGTAAAATATTATAGATATTGTTATTGTTATTTTAAAATAAATATTAAATAAAGTCAAAATATAATGTATTTATAATGTTATAAATAAAATTAATAAATCATATTATATTATGTTATAGTTATGATTATTTATTGACCCGATACACGATAACATCTTTTTTGATTTTGTAATATAATTAATTATAATATTAATATGTTTAATTTTAAGTAGAATTTTAATTCCAGTCTATTATAATATGGATATGGGTTTCTCTAAATGAATTGTTATTTTTAAAGTCATAGTTAATTAAATTATTAATACTACTTAATACAATGGTTTTATATATTATTAAATAATTATTCAATATTTTTTCTTCAATACCTATTCATTAAATTTTATAATAACACAAAATGCAGTGTAACACATATTCGATTTTGATCTTTAGTATCAACATTTGTCAATCAAAAGCATCAATTGGTCAATTGTTGCTTCGGGTAACATCAAAACTACAAAATTAAGTCACAATCGTTTAAGTTTTTTAAAAAAACCAAAAATGAGTGTAGATTCTTCAATAATCTGCACACAAAAACAGTTTGTGTTAATTTACAATGTTAACATTAACTGTTAACGTAGCAAACCTTTATCGAACCCCAATTTCTACTACTTACCTCATACATTATTAAAACAAACAAAATTTCCAAAACTATATTATGTCTCACTTAGATCATAATCTAATTTAATCGTAAAAAATTACATATAGAAAAAATGGAGTTTAACATACTTATAATATAAAAAAATTAATGAAATATTTAATGGTTTGAAAATAATACGATTACTTTAATTTATTAAAATATTTTGATGAATAATAAATATTAAAATAATTATTTTAACAAGTTACTTCAGTTACAGAATTTAATTAATTATAGCAAATAAGCCCAATGAACCGTTTATACAATACCTTAGAAATTACAGGCTATAAAAATAAATTAAATTTGTTTTATTTTTCACAAATCGTCCATTCACCCCGTTGCTATTGAGTATCACATCAGTTTTATTGAATATTAATAATTATAAATCTAAAACAACATTACGAATAGTTCCACGATCAAGAACATTATTTTTAGTAAATATTCTCATCTATATTATTTTAAAAATGCTTATTTTCAAACGCATTGGTCATTTAATATATAAAAAGATACTTTAATGTACTGTAAATAAATTTATCAGTTATAACCTACGGTTGGACAAACTTTGAATAATCGATTAATTTTAGGGTTCAATTCAATTTTTAGACGATGGATGTGGAATTTTGCGTTACACAACAATCATTGATATTAAAATGAAATAAAAACCAGGAAACTACAATAAAAAATATAACATTTCCATTCAGTTTGATCTGATTGCTGTAACGGTTTAGCTCTACTCTCTAGTGACCGAATTTAATATATATTCAATATCGCATGACCTGATTCCCAATTGAATAATATTATTAGAGTTGGGATAATGTTACGTACCTACTTTACTCAAAAGCTCAAATACTCAAAAAAGAATATGATGTCAAAAATTCAATTTATAAAATATACTGTTCAGTAAACTTTATTTTAACAAGTGGATTTGTAATTTTATTTTATAATATTTATATCACTAATAGTGTAATCAATTCCAGGATTCTATTATATTTTTTTTTATTTTAATATAAAACCAAAATCAATTAACTGTTTCTACATTACTTAAACGTTTTTTAGCTAGCAGTATTACATGTAGGTATTTAATAATTTTAATAAGTGAACGATATTGATATCATTACATAATACTAATAAACTTATGGTATATTTTTATTTAATAGTTATTACAATAATTAACATAATACATGCAATTATACATTTTTTTAAAACACATTATAGCATTTGTTTTTTTTTTTCGACTTTGTTGAAAAAAAAAATACGAATTTTCCTTAAAGTTAAAATCAAAAAAAAAAATAAATAATAATAATACTTTGTATTTATAGTGATTTTCTAAAAACATATTTTTTCTTATGAACAAAAATTAAATAGTTTTAGTTATGATTTATAATTTAAAACATTTTTAACTAGTCAATTTATTATTTGTGTTAATAATATTTTGGATTTTATATGTGATTTTTTTTTCAGAAAAAATTGAATTTATAAAGTTCAACTCATATTTTAATCAGTAAGTTTATTATAGTTAATTAACTACTTTTAAAAGTAATAGTTTGAAATTATCTAGTTGTTAACTATATTTTAACTCTCAGATAATTTAAATTCAATGTCATTAATCTTAAACAATTGTTTAATTTTATATTTTCAATTTATAACTAAACAATTTTTATGTTTATATAAATCAACATTGTGTACAAAAGATACTATAAATTACATAGGGCTTAGGTATCAAAAAAAATAATATATTTAAATTTCATCATTACAATGAACATAAATTAAATTTATAATTTAAAAATGTATTTTCAGTTGATCATTTATAACAAATGGCTTACAAAAATAGATAAATAAATGCATTTTAAGTAAATTAAAAAATATTCGCCGTACCAAGAGATATTTTAAACATGAAAATTATATTGAATATAAAATAGGTAGGTTTTATTATAATTAAAAATTACCATTATTTAAAAAATACTACTAAACACACTTTATAAAAAATATGTTGTCACTTCCACATATTTACCTCAGATTATCATTCTCACTGCAAACTAAACATTTCTGAACAACTAACACGTCTGATAGTTTCTATTTTATCTAAATAAATTAGTTCAAAGAAAGTTATCGATTTTCAACTGATCGTGACATAACATGTGCATTGCCTGAGATATACCTATGTATTTTTTTATTTGAATAAACTTTTTGTTTTTGAACTTTCTTAGTTTATATCGTCTTGCATAGTAAAAGCTTTAATATTTATAGTCTAGGTGTGAAAAAATAACCTCTATACACGTGTATAAGATTTTTACACACATTAGTTATTTTATGATATGAAATAATTTTATCATTATAATACCTATAAATTTTGATATTAAACATAAATGAACATTAAATTTATCTTGTAATTAGTTTTAGACTTAAATTCATTGTAATATTTTACCTATCCATATGTATTTATTTTTAACTTAATACATACTTACTAAAATATACTATTAAATACTCATAATATGAATATGAGATTAGTTGCACGTCTTAACAATTATTATTTGAATGACAAAAGTAATTCTGCAAATAAAATGGATTAAGTTCGTATTAATTTATCATCCGTCAGCTTTGAGTTTTGGTTCACTTTAGTTTACAAGACCGCGAGAGAATAAATATTTAAACAAAATTATATTATTACTCCGAAATACAACCATCTCGATTATGACGAATGTACAATAAATTATGCATATCTTGTAATAAATTCAAAGATTATGATTTAAATAATCGTCCTACCCTAAAGTAACTACATAGTATTTATATTTTGCATGTATAAAATATAAATTGATTTAATTAAAAGTACATTTTGAAAAATTAGAACATTTCCTACTTTAGGAATAAATTTATGGACCAGAACCTTGAATTCTAAAAAATTTTAGTGTTAAAAATGTACAATAAACAATAGTAAATTATATAATATGTATAAGTTAATCGATAAAATTAATACTTATATATATATACGTATAAATGATTTAATATTTTGTTTTGTTTATTGACATTTAAATTTGTTGTAGTTTTATTTCTACAAAAATAATGATTAGGGATATAACGATTTAAATTATTTTATTGTAATTTAAAAATAGTAGTTACGGGTACTCTTAACTTTTAGCGTATATTATTATAGATAATAAATAATAACATTTTAAAATTGATTGTTTTTAGCAAAAATTTATTCAACCTGCAGTATTAGTAATAGCAAAATAAATTAATTTAATGTCTAAAGCGATCGTCTTCCAAGGAATAATAAAGAATATTATAAAAGATATATGAAAATGCAAATAAGAGACCTTAAAACTATGTTAAAAATGAGAAAGTTATCCTGTCAAATTACTACATAAATTAATAATAAGTCTAAATTTCGGCCAGTGTTTCAGTTACAGTAGACTTCCACCCTCCAAAACGCTTTTAAAGCAATTATAATAATTGCCTCTAATTCGAGATCTCAGATAAGGAAACGCTTTCGATGTTATAGTGACATTTAATAGTTATTAATTAATTTCGTCATTCGTCAAGAAAAATAAACACAATACGGTAGTCTTATCTCAACATTAAACAGTTTACATTTATTCGATTGTCGTTATTGCTTTTACTACACGAAATATACTGAAAGATATTTATACATAATATGCAATGATAATAATAATAATCAAGCAATATTGATAAATTACATATTACATTCTAAATTATACATTTTCGTTGTGATATACTAATATATAATATTTTGGTACATATGTTTTGTACTAGGTACTAATAACGATTTTACTTTAATCATATTAAGGATACACCCTACATTTCAAATTATCCTTTCTAATTATCAGATTTTATACTTCAATATGTTTTAAATATAAAACAATACATAAACAATATACAGTAAACATTAAAAAATTATATTGTAAGTATTATCGAATTTGTATTCCATTCCATTAGCATAGTACTATGTATGTAATAAACTTCTAGATCGTTGTAATATAACTATGGATAAGATCATTAAAAATTTTTAACATATTGATATATGATTTCAAAATTGAAGATTTTGCTGTACAAGGTTGAATATTGTTAGTAGTACTTACATCACCGATATCCATCTTGTACTTATTATACGATTTAATGAACCACATTCGACTGAACTTTAAAAGTGCTGACGTTACTCCTACTCAGAACCATTACAATCAACCACTGGCGCGTCGTATAACGTTATACTCGAAAACAAGTTCATTAGTGCACCGTGTAATTATTTCACTTATTGATAATCATATTGTCAGCGTCGAGCAAAAACGTAAACATTAATATGTATCTCCCTTTAGTTAATAGCATTAATAATTAGAAAAACCCAAAGTAAATTTTTAACTTTGATAGAGTGGGCGTACAATTATTTTTTCTTTAATATTACATCTGACAGAATAAATAATACACATAATACTATCCATCAGAATTGAATTTAATATAAAATATTAATTTATTACTGAATGGAAATACAAATGACTTTTTATAATATCATTTTGTGATTTAAGTAAATTATTTAATTTTTTCCAGAGTGAAAGTGATAAATTATTAATTTACATTATAATTTATTGTACAATATACATTAAGAACAAATAAATAATATATATTTCGAAACTAACGACGTTAAAGTACTATAACGACCGGCTACTATGATGTACTAGAGTTTAGTCTACAGCCTACTCGTATATTTATGGTCTACTACGGTCTTTTGATCGCATAGAGGTCAATACATTTCTTAGTGTAGGAAACGAAATACAATTACAGAGTATATATGCCATAGATATCCATAACTTGTGTTTTTCTATCATACTGTGAATAATTGGGAAAGTTACCAATATCAGCATTTATTTTATAAATAATTTAACAATATTTCTCTACCTACATTTTAATATATAGTTTAAACAATATTAAATGTCTTATATGATTAAATAATTTATTTTAATAAAATTATCTGTGGTATTATTTTAGGGAGGAGAACAATCGTTTGACAACCAAAATACCGACAGACCATTATTTAATGTAATATTAACATTATTATTTTAAAAATCTGCTTATGATGAATATGAAAAAAAAATTAAATATGGTTTAATTCATCCAGTACTTAATATGTCATTGTACCATAGACAATTGCTGAACATTTTAAAAATTGGCACTTGATTCGTTATTTCATAAAATAAAGACTAAAACTAATGTGGTTTACACCGAAATGATCAGATATTAGAATGTTATATAAACAAATATTGATCTGTTTACGTTCATTGAGAAACTTTAGAAGAAAAATTTATAATTGATGCAGATATCCAAGCAATTCTTTGAGTGGCTTTAAAGCCACGTTCGACAAATATTCAGTGTAAACTTGAATAACGATTGAAGACTTTTAATATTCATGAGGATAAGACACGTCAAGGTATTGATCACAACTTAAATATATAATCTACACTTGACAATCATATTAATATATACATTATTTTTAGTCCATTTAACACTTTTTTTATTATATTACGAATAATTTATATTACGAATAATTGTATACATTTGTATTTATTTACTAAATTTAATTATATTTTATTTTTTATTATAAAACAATTGTCTATTATTATTATAGAACATTACAAAAAAAAAAAAAATAGTAACATTTTTATTATTTATTTAATTAATTAACTATATTATTGATATAATATAGTAAGGCCATATAGTAAGCTTCTTTATCAGATTCATTAGTAATTTCATTATTATAAGGACAAATATATATAGATAGTACAATAATCACATATTCTAGTACGTGTAAATAATTTTTCAAAATAAACATACTGTAATCGATTCATAAAACAAAACGTCATAGGTCAGTACGTGCATACCAAAATAATATTAAAAATACATTTTCTAAGCTATGTTCTTTTTTTTTAAAAAAAATTAAAAACATAATTTTTAAAACACGAATTAAGTAAACTCTTATAAATTTATTGTGAACTATAGTTATATATAATTTATTTTTAAATCGTTTAAGGATAAATCATTACTTCGCATTATATTCAATACCAAGTATAAGTATTTTGATATGAAATACTACTTGGCATTAAATTACTAAACGATTTTTGTTTACCTTCACAATATCCTATTGTTCGTATTACTTTGAAAGCATTACTAAACTCTAGTATACAGCATTCCCTTTCAAACTTTTAGTCTGAATTTCGATAATGCTATCCCTCTCTAAACAACATTCACCTATATTTTCTCTAGTTTGTTCTTCTTCAATACAATATAACGTCATATTTCATCATATCTAGTTACAAAACCATTAGTAATAATTTCAAAATGTTTGACTATAGCTGGGTAGGATAAGTTAAGGACGCAAATAACTTTAGACCGTCGAACGTGCACAACTTTTAGTGGACAACAAAATAGAAAGAAGCTGAGTTAGAAGTAATAATCTGTGTAATGAATCTCAGGAATTCGTTGCGGCTTCGAAACTATATATTGTACATGTATTTACTAGCTCAAAAAGTAAAAATCAATAAAACTATGTCTACCGAAAATGTTGAATAAAATAAAACTGAAATATGTTTAATATTAATTATTATTCATCATCTTTATTTATCTGAAATAACGATTGATACTACATACGTGGAAGTGCTAGATGTTAACGGTCATAAAACACAAATAGACATAACACCTCTAATTAATTTATTCTAAATTAATAATATTATAATAATATTACAATAAGTGCATAATATTCGTTTAGTAAATGGCGTTGTACTTTTATTCATTACACAGGAATTCTAACTCGTTATTATAGTTCAACGGACAGCGATTGAAGACAAATTGAAAATCGTAAACGAAAACCGATTATTTTTAGATTGTTATCGCGTATTTATTTCCTGGGAATAAGAAATTTCTATATAGGTATACCTTTATATTATATTGTACATATATATATTATATATATATATATATATTGTATCAGTTTTTACCCTCGTTTTAGAATTAAATGTGGCTTTAATTGACCTTAAGTGGTTCGTAGTACATCCATAATACGTTTAATTTGTTCATCAATACGACGTTGTTATATATCGCATATTATAATGCAGAATTTTTCAGAGCAGATACAAATCGTAAAATATATTAAATATTATTATATTTTTATATTATATTGATCACATTATCTTAATATTTTTGTTATAAATAGTTAAAAGTACGATAAAAAAAAAATATAAATACTTGTTATCTATTTTTAAGGTAATGACAAAACATATTTTATAACAATATGGAAAAATATATATTTAAACTAAATAAATGTATTTTCTTGAAAATTTAGATACAATCACTCATTAATATCAATAAAACAAGGAAGAACGTAGAATATACCATATTTTAGCTTTGATACAATTAAAATAAATAGATGTATTAAAACGAACGCCGAGTCATATATACACATATGGAATTATGATTGTCATAATAATAATATCATAACTATATTATCAGCATTCCAATTTTTAATTGAGATAAAATGTCATAGATTGAAGAGGAAAGATTATGAATACCGAAATATTCTGGTTTCCTACAATAATAAAATTGATATAAAATTAATTTATTTTTAATTTAACATTGTTTATGTATAATATAAATAAGTAAGCATTTTTTCTCCATTGACGACATTAAAGATGTTCACATAAATGATTATATTTGTTTATTTATTTATTTATAAGTTTCTGTGCTATTTAATAATCATAATTAGTCAGAATTTTATGGACTACTTGTTAGTCTTATATATAAGAGCATATTCATCGCATCCATTCAATAACTATTTTTTTCCATTTATATGGTATTTTATATATAATGCAGTATAAAGAAACAATATAGGAAAATATTTGTATCGAATATCTTAAATATTTGATCGACAACTTATAAAATATACAAATGTCTGTGTAATACCGGAAGTACTTAACTCGACCTTTCCATTAGTAAGCTTATTGTAATCGCTTTGTTTGAAAATTAAATTTATTACAACTACGCTCAAAGTGGGCCGAAAAATGATTATCATTTTAAATTAAGTATGAATTTGTTTCAGGTTCAAAAAATATTTTAACCAAATTGGTTACAAGTGTTTATAATTATTTATTTAAACAATATGTACGAATATGGGCTCTAATAGTGATAGTATTTCGACCTTCGACTTACGACTTTCTCGTAGTTATCCAAACCATTGAATATTATTGCGTTTTTAAAAACATACAACAATATTATATTTCCTGTATTTTTTCACATTCCTTTCATAATGGACATACCTAACAAAATGTTAAGAGAAAAAAAAAATCAAGCGATAAGTTGTTCAAGAATTATGTTTTCATTCCATAAGTGCCTATATAGATCGATGGCGAAGCAAGAAAACAACGTATTTTAAATATTTTTATTACAAATAAAATAAAATTATCTCACAAAAAAAAAAATAAACACTCTTGATAATAAACTTGAATTTTAAAATAAAAAGATATCTTTAGAAACATTTTTTATTGATTACTGACGGTGTAAATAAAGAACTTTTTTTATTATAATAAAATTAAAAAAAAAAAACAAAGTTTTAACCGTACTTGTGGCTGGTTAACGAGCTACAGAAAACCTCAAGTCATTCAAAACGACACGGTGAACAGGACAAGTATAGTATTATTTTTAACGCACCGGACTCTACAAAGGCAATAAATTATAGTGAGTGCCAAGGTATTACAATATAATAATATATGGTGGTCGTATGCAATGCATAATATTATACTTACATCGATGTCCAATAAGTTCGGTAAAAAAAAAAACCGCAAAACACCGTCGATGGAATGCGAGTGAACGAACGATACGGTAGTGGGAGAGAAGTCGGATAGAGAGAGAGAGAGCCGGAAACCGAACCAAATCAAAAAGTTATATACTCGCGTGGAAAGTGCAATGATATCGAAATATCGCGATTTGACTGGCACGACGACGAACGACGACGACGACGGCGACGGGCACGGGCGAACAACGCGCGACTGAGAGCTTCGCCGTGCGTACGGCCGTGGCGTGCAAACGTTAAAGAGGTGCAACACTTGATGACGCGCGGGTTTTTCCCCGTGTGCGCGTCGCGTTTCCCGGCTTTTCCGCGTCGCCGTGCTGGCGGCAGTCCCCCAGGCAACGCTGGCTGACCATAGCGAGAGAAAACACAAGGGGCGCCCTGTCGCGCGATAGAGTACACCGCACCCCGTCGACGAAACACACCGCCGGCCCGCCAGTTCGGTGGCGGTGTGACGGTTTTACTTTTTCTTTCCGCCACTGCCACACCGCTGCCGCTACAACGACCGCGATTACGCGCGTTTACGAGAGGCGACTCCGACTCGGCCACGGAGCGCATATTATATGATACGCAGGAGCGACGTGAGAGGGTCCTGCGCCTAGATACGGTACATAACACGTGACTTTTCGGAAACGAAAAAGTTTTCTCCGCAACATGCTGCACGAGACGGTCATCAAATTTTTTTTTCCTTTTCTACATTTCAAAATTGTTCACACACGAGCTCGTCGGAATCTAATGCTCGGCATAATAACCGCAATGACCTCTCTTGTTCTCGCTCACGACGATTACAGTCGCACGCCGATCGCCGTATATTTAACGATTGCTGAATTCACCGAATCGCACTGATTTTTATTAGCAGTTGTCGGCGAATTTACAGAACGTTTCGAGTTTTTTTTTTTCGATAAAAATTTATGTTTCTCCGGTATGTATATATTCTAATATCACGCACTATTCCCTCTGGGCCAAGAGATATGATCGCGTGCGTTTCGACCGAAAATATTACAATGACAGTAAAAAAAAGTGCACGAATTGTGATAGTCTTATTACCAGGCATATGGTCGCACGGCGATGTAAATAGGCAATGTAGGTACACGATCATTAATGCGTTAATGAATTAAATTCATTTTCCAGTACCTACCTTTCTGTGCGTAGTTTATTAAAATTTACAAAATACAACATAAAAGAACGATATGATATTCAATTGGGTATAATAAATAAGAAATTTATAAATAGGTACACTATTTAAATTTATATGAATCGTGAATACCCACTGAATGTAACGTTAAGTAATTGAAAATAACAATGAATTTATATTAAATTAACTCATAATCAATCAATAACCCATTAATTATTATTCTTGATAATGCAATTTTTTTTTTAAGATTGCAGTAATCATCAATTGCACTGATATATTTTATCATCAAACTGTTTTTATAATAGACCACTAAAACCAATTACTTCTACGTAAAACCTCTTGATAATAATACAATACGATTAATCGATTTCTTTCAATTCTTGTTTTATATTATCTTTAATGAATATTTCTGATAATGTAGTACGGGACTGATTTTTAAAGTATCAACTGTCACAAATACATTTTAGCTCAAGCGATTATTATATGTTTTGCGTATTTAATTTGATACACAAAATATATGTTGTATATATTACAAAGGACTAAGGGATAAAATCTAATCGTATAATATAGACATAACTAAACAATATTATTATATATTATATAACTCTACAAATTAGTCTTAAAACATTATTGATGAAAAACAAAAATGATAAAATAATTCATGAACGCAGTCAAAGACGACGTATTATATTGGATGTGTGAAGTGTGGAAACACATTTTACAAAGTATATTTTGAAGACTAAAATTCTACTTTCATTTTTTTTGACTTGAAAAAAAAATAGTTGATATGCAATTTGCATTATGATGTAAAATTTGAGTCTCACTTTTGAATATCTAATTCTGTTAAGCTTTACACAAGACCGTTTTTTTAAGCCTAACTTCACACAAAAAATATTGTAGACTATTATCGTCGCCACTATCCAATGCACTTACCAAACTTTATTTCTATTTAGACCTATAATGGAAGAATCTAAATTTAACTAAGCGTTTGAATATGCTTGTGTTGGTACAAACATCCATCGCCAATTATATAGCGATATAGTATATTATAATATATTAGATAGGTATTATAATATAGATTTACCATTGTCATTCCAAAATGTATAGGTGAGTATATCGCATTACACATCAGTGGTTTACCTAAAGCGTACAGAGAAGCATTTACGCATTAAGAATGTATTAATTTCGATTTATCCAACACCATAATGTGTTTTACAGCTTGACAGCCTTATAGGACGAACAAATCGTTCAATCTGAAATCGCAGTTTAATAGGGATAGGTTTAAAATCGTTTAAGATCACAATAATAATACGATATTTACCAGTACACAATATACTAATATACTTATATATACATACATATAGCAATCTCATTCAACGAAAGTTGGTTAATATATCTAAAATTACATTTCATACATTTGTTTTCATTAAAAATTACAATTTCCAATCCAATATGCAATTTACAAAATATGAGATAATAATCTATTCATCTTATATAACATATTTTATCTGAAGATTAAATTATTGCTAAAAAAAACTTTTATATAAAATAATGTTATAAACTATTTATTAAATATTCATTATCTTGTTAAGTAACAAATAAGTATAATTTAGATGAATAAAGAATAATAGATACTCTAATTTAATCAAATCGATTTTTCTAATTAGTTTTTGTGTATCGTCTAAAATGAAATATGATTTTACCTAACATATTATACTAAATTACTTTATAAAAGTTTATATAATCACATTAAATATTTAGAAATATTAAATTTTTAAATAATTAATTGAAAGTTATTACATTAATAATAATAGAACTATGCTTTTATGAATCCAACAAAGATTAACGGGAAAAATAGCAATTTTAACCTATGAAAAACATAAAGGCTTATGAATAAAATACACTGATATATACTAAAAACAAATTTGTATGTTAACTAATTCCAAATAAATATGAAAGTATCATGAATACCAAAAATCAAGCCAATTTGTTTACTTATCATCAAACATGTTTGATGAAAATAATAGGTACGTAAGAAATTTCTAACATAAGCATCATGCATTGCAGATAATGGTTGATTGATACTTTTTTAAAGTAAATTATTTTTTGCAGTAGACAATTGAAAGCCATAGTTCATTTTTTCTAAATCTTTATTCCCAACACATAAAAATTCATTTTGGTAAACAAGTAACAAAAAAAAGTTGTTACACTAATGGTTTTAGTAATCCCAATTCATCACACTGGTTTGAGTACCCGTTTGCGACTTGAAAGATCTGTAATTTATTTAATAATTGAATTCATCGGCATTTTACATCCTAAGTTAGCTTTACAGCTGTCGACTAATAATAATCGTCGAAGCATCAAATAAATAAATAAAATTTAACTTATTGACTTTTTAGGTCAAAGATTATACATAACTAATTTATATGAGTAACATTACTCGTGTTATTACTTATTGAAATCGTCTTTTTGCTCTACATTTTTAACTGAGTGCGATATAAAATTGAAGTACATACTTTAAAAGCTTTACAGATTTTAACACTTAAGATGGAATTTATTCATGAATTCCTATTTCAAATATTTGTGTAGACTTATCATTTGTTGTAAACTCCATGATGAATTTAAGCTAATATTCAACAATACAAATCAAATTATGTTCTTACATACAGAGATATTTTTAGCTATTGCACCATTTCTGGGACGTAAAATATTGTTCTTACAGTTTGTTCCGATAAACTACATAATGAAAAAAAAAAAAAAAGGTAAGTAAGTGGATATAGATCTGCTGTACATCAAGTATTGAGTGTGTCACTATTATGAGTCTGTTAAATTTGAATTCAATAATATAACATAGTCTACGAAAAACTATTCAGAGCCTGTCAGTCTATTATTGTATGGTATAAAATCTATAGTACAGACTATATAGTAGAGTATAGACTCTATACTATTAAGTGATTTATTTTTATATAACCAGTTATTTATTTTACTTTTAGTAATATAGTAGGTTATTATAGAATTTAACTGTCATAACGATATATATTTACACTACATTATATCAACTAATATAACACTAAATGTGATAACATATTTCTATAAATACCATATATTATACATATATATATACTAATTACTATTTATATACTATTATATACTATACACAATAAAATATTTTTAAAAAAATAACTATTTATTTTAAATTTTAAGTTTCCATGAATAATATTTTTATATAATAACAAATACATTAATGTCGCTATTTATTTCTAAAAATATATCTCTAAGTTATTTTGTTTAAATTGAAACTTGGAATAAAAATTTTATAAAAAATTGAACTTTATAATATTTAATATTCTAATGAGTAATCCTATTATTATTATTTTTTTTAATGCAATAAAATTACAAAAACTATTTGAGGAGAAATAATTATTATCATTAAAAAATATTTTGACTTATTATAAATTTTTTTTCAATTTTATGAAGGGTTATAAATATATTTTAGATTATAAAACTATAGACGAACGTTGTATTAAATAAGTCATAGATATAAAAACGAATTGTTTACGGTTATACAAATATATATAATATATATATTAATTTTTAACTATAGATTTTCAACCATTTTTCAATAGTTTTTAAATGAAAAATAAATAACTTATGAAAATTGTTATATTGAATTTTAAGCATTTCTAAGCAACAAATAATTTTAAATTAACATTTATAAAATTAAAATATAAAAAGTTGAAAATTTCTTATGTCTAAAAATAGCTTTCAACATTTTATCATAAATAGAATGTGTTAATAAAAATATTAATATTATAGTTATTTGTTTTCGAGTCTTTTTAAATTTTCTGCATTTTAAAATATTATTTCAAAGAATTTTTATTTTTTTTAACGAATTACGTACAAAACAAATTTGAAACAAAACTGACTTTTAATTGTTTATTTCAATCAATAAAATATTAGTTTGATACACATATTTACTGAATATAATCCCAAGTTTTAATTTTAAAATAATAGATTATAATTAGAAAAGCAAGTTTAGATTGAATACATAAGGGGTTGAGAACTGAGGTAAACTCTTTTCACAAATTAAACTATAAGCATTAATAACTTTCAGAATAACAAATATAAATTATAAGTTATAATTTATAACCTGCTATAATAGTTTTTTTTCTAGTAGGATATATCATTATTTACTCATTGTAACATTACAATACATTATATTATTATATTATTATAATACAATGAGTAGTTATAATAATTTTTAAGTATAATATTTAAAACTTAATAACTCAAGCATTGTTATTTTATAAAAATGAAAAATGTGTATTTATTACATAGTATAATAACTTAAGCTTTTAAAACTTGAGTTATTACGAATCGTTTGTGTAGGTTGCAAGTACACAAATAACTTTAAATACAATTTGTATTATTATTTTGTAATTAATTAATACGTTAATAATAATGTATAGGTAAATACAAGAAAAAAGCTAGGAAATTAACGAACATACTAAAAATATGAGTATGATTATGAAGAATTGTATTACCTAATTTTATATACTTTTCTTTATAAAATATCATAAAAATAAATATAAATATATTATATTATACGTATAAAATTATATAATATGGTACCTAATTTTTGTTGTTTACTAAAAGTACATAAATTTAAAAATAATTTCAATAAAACATTTTAGTTTTCGAATTAGCAGTATAAATATCCATTAACTGCTAGAACACATGGATATAATTTATTACCTACCTATTACAGAACATTAAAATGATTAATGGTCATAATATCTAATAACTAATTATTCTTAGATTGTATTTTACATTGTATGCAGTATTTATCAAATATTTAATAATTATTAAATTATTTTTTATGCCAACAAAAATAGATCCCATATCAAAATGACAAATTCCCATTAATAGTGGGTAATTAGGTAACATATCAAATTTCAAATGTACCTAAATCTGTCAAAAAAAAAAAAAAGCATATCATGTGTATGACTATGTTTATAACTTTTTTTTATCTTAAATATTAATTACTTAATTTAAAATTGATCAATATCGTATTACCATCAAAACATTTCAGGAAATAATCTAATCGATTATATCAAAATTAAAAATATCGTGTCAAGTAACATAATACAATCCAAATTGCCTTAACTCAAATACAATCACTGAACAACACACAATTAAATTAACCTATACAAAACATGGTACGTAATTTACATTGATATTTTTTATTATTCTAAAACTGCAATAAACGCAATACTATAATATAATTTAAGAATACACATTTAAAATACACAACAATATCAAGTTTTATACAAATCAGCTATAATAATGTACATTATTTTACTATTACAAGCTTTTGGGTTTAGCATTTATTTGAACTACAAGTAGTGTAACCTTTGAAACGTGTTTTTCGATAAGCGGAATTGTTCAAACATGCAATATTCTGCAATATTACAAGCATCGTTTTCAAATTCAACAATATAAAAATGCATTAAGTAAAAGATTTATCGAATTCTATTATGTGTGCAAATGAAATGTGATAGAAATATTCCATTACTGTATTAAAATATATATTTACATTATATTGTTTAGTTTGTTTAATAATAGAGTAAAGATTTTATATATATATAAAAATATGAAAATCAAAACCAATGTAAACCTTTGAGGCCTATGTTCTTGGAAACTACTGAACGGATTGTTATAATTTTTTTTTTTTTTTTAATTGAAGAGCTCATTGCGGAGAAGGTTTATGGCATTTGATCGTTTCTCTAACTTAATAAACAAAGGAGTTATCAAATATTATAAATAATGACCTGTTACGTAGACTATTATTATTATTATTAATATTTTATTTTCGGTAACCATAGCAACAATTTTTTATTATTATTATTTATTTTCCCCGTTTTTGTAACAATTTTCACTGATGAATTGCTCCTATAGAGAAGATACTTATGTAAATGTAATGATATGTAATGTCATGACGTCACTGTTCAGCAAGAAATAAACTATATTAAGGTTGCTATTGGTTATGATTGAATATAATAGTTGTAGACCTGTTGTTATATTTTGTCAAAACCATAACAACAAAACTAAGAATTAGCGAAATGAGTCAATGCTCACAGTAAATCTCAAAATCACAGCAATAGACTAACATAACAATATGAAAACCATGAGATGGCACATTATTGTATTTTATCCACTGTAGTAAAAAAGTTGATATAACTTTGAAACTTAAGGGTTAGATATTATAAACTTACGTATACATCTCGCAGGTTCCGCAATCCACCCGTGGTGGATTGCCTACATCAGGGGTCTCCAAACTTTTTTATTCAAGGGCCACAAAAAATATAATCATCTCTAAGCGGGCCAAAAGTTTATACATATATATTATAACACATATATTTTTTAATTTTTAAATGTTAGATATCATCTCGTATATTTATAATAATTATACATATTATGGGGGCCGGGGGCCGGTTAAAATTTGTTCGAGGGCTGTATCCGGCCCGCGGGCCGTAGTTTGGAGACCCCTGGCCTACATGATAATCTACTGCTCGCATAATCATAAAAATCTCACTAGCAACGCCAAACAGAATGACTATAATATTATTACTTGACTAACTTACTGACTGATAAACGTGGTCTGAACAATGATAGATCGATACTTGTAATTTACACGGTAAATTCATAAAATCTTACCACGAATGTAGTATGCAATAAAAAAACATTTTACAAAATTCGCATTTTAAAGTGGTGCTTGAACAAGGTTTTTGTGAATCGAAATGGTCAATTAAAATGTCTTAGTGAATCATATTATAGAATTGCCATTTTTAACGGACAACAAAGTGCACGGGGTCAGCTAGTATATAATATATATATTACACACCAACAGATTTTTGCTATAAACATTGTTTAATTGTTCAAATCTGGTTAGTGCTATATAGTCCCCTCTCCTTAGCATATAAACTCTTATAGTAACGTTAATTAACATGAATGTACCTATATACCTACTGGGGGTGACTAATTCGTGTCTAAAAAGTCGTATGCGGCTTTCATCATAGTCACGTGTTATTTATAAAATCAAAATTTACTTATTATTGCTATGAATTATAATTTTTTTTTTTCGGTAAACATTTATAAAACTTAATAAAATTATATAAAATATATTTATAAACATTTTAGCTCTTGACAAAGTTGTATTTGTCCTCATGACTTACGAACACTTCTAAGTTGGCTACCTTTGCAAGTATATACTATATACTAATATACTACATAATTATAAATGGAATCTTTCATAGACAATTAAAGGAATTTTATAAACTATTTTAAATATTTGAAAGGAGATGAGTTTTTTGTGATTATTTAAATGTATTTTTCGGATATTTTTTGTAGTAACGTACCCATATAAGTATGTTAATTGTAAGATAAACATTAAATATAACTAAATATGTATAATATTGGATAGCGATGATATGTCCGATCGTTCCTGAAGTTTTCTGTGTTTTAGGTAAAATAATATATAAGTATTAATTTTTACTCTTCTAGTATTTATTTTAGTATACATTCACTTTATTTACTTAAATTTTTGATGATAACTTTAATAGTTCGTAAAATGATTCTTCTACGATATTACTATATGTTAGAATATAAGTTTTGTTTTGTTCGTATTTACTTAAGTGCATAATTACGTTTGGTTTATTTAATGAGTCATAAAATATGTTGTATTCATAATTAGTTGAAAGTATTAATATACATTTAAAGAGTCAAAATTACGCTTCAACTTCTCCAACATCATTTATAAATGTATCATATCTCGATTATGTTAAATATCAAACACTATCTCACTTCTATTAACTGATTAAAATAACTGACTGTGATTCTTAATAATAACCCTTTTTTTACTGCGAGCATGTAAAACAAACTGCTTTACACATCACTGATGAATGTAGTATTCGCCGATTTTAAGGAGGAATGAAAGAACTACACAGAGTCACAACAGATGCAGTGTAATGGCTGAAATCCCTGGACATACAAATCTAATAGAAGACCAATGCAAAACATAAATTCTAATCAACGTATTACATATATAACCTGTTATCATTAGTTATCTTTTATTTAATTTATGTGTTTTACTTACTTGTAGGTACCTATTCTATACTTTGTTAATTATGTTAAACCTTGAATGTTATTATTAGCCATACGAAATAATAATAATAATTCTATGTTGATTTTATGTGTGCATAAACAAATAAATGTAAAATAAATTCCAAGATCTATAATTCTACTACTTAGATATAACAATTAAATACCAAATAAATAATAAACATAATTAGATAGATAAAAATATATAAAACGGATATAATATGGAGAAACATTTATAAATATTACACTATAAACTCAAATAGTCTGCAGTCCAAGATACAAAAGCTTTTGTATGAGATACATGAACAAAGTTTAACATTAAAAGAAACTTTGAATCATTCATAAATAAGAAAAATTAACAGTTCCAAATAACAGCCATGATACTATAAATGAAACTAAAGATAAAAAATGAATTTAGTTTTTAAATAAATTAATTAAACACACTAATTTCAGTTGGTTGGTTAGATGAGAATTAAATTAGAATTAAAATAGCTCATCAAGTGCAGAATGTTTACAACTTACATCAATTATAGGTACGAGTATATTATTTTAAGCTTAATGAATTACTATTTTTTTTTAATATATACAAGTCCTATGTATTTTGTCACGATAGGATGAGGTTGAACAATGAGAAGATAAATCATTCAAAACAAGTAATTTATTGTAAGGATAAAAAATAATTCTTTATTTAAACTAAATCTTGATTACTGAAATATTAGAAATCAGATCGATTTAAATAATTTATGAGATACTTTTACCTACATAATATTTCGATATCTAGCAGGCATATTTAATTCTTATTTTTTTTTCAGTTTCCTATGTCAATATATCTATCATATAATTCACTTATCTAAAAACAACAAAAATCACATTGCTTAGTTCATTTAAAAGGACTTCAGGGAAGGGGGACACAGAATAAAAGATATGTACTCTAGATAATATACATATTCTATAAAAATTTACAATAATGAAGTATATAGTGTATAAATTTAAAAAGTCGTATTTATACTATAGAATGTATTTAAATGTAACAATATTACAAGGTTTCTAAAAAAAAATAAATAAAAAAGTGTATTGTTCCGTGTACACAGTAGTAATTAAATGTGTATATATTCTACTATTTTAAGTTTATTTATGTAGCTATTTTAAAATAACTAACTACAAACTTAAACTTAGACCAAAATTGTATTTAAAAAAAACTTTTTACCATCCATACATCTTTTTAAATTAAACTATTATTCACAATTCTAAAGTTCTAATGACAACATTATTTTTATGATATAAATGTTTTAAAAAAAGTCACTTTATACTCAAAAATACTTCAAAATAATGTAGGTTTAAAGTATATAAAATAAACCAAAAAAATCATTTATCAATTATTTTAATTTTTTATGTAGGTAACCCAGTTTTTTTAAATAGTTTAACTTTTTATCATTTTAGGACTGTCATTAAAAAAAAAAATAATACAGCTTTTTCCATATAAGCTCAATTAATTTCAATATTAATTAAGGCATTCACAAAGTATTATTTAGAATATAAAATAGTATATTTGATACACCACAAACCTGATAAAAATGTTTAAATTTTGAATTATGCAGTAGGTAGATTAATACGCGCCTTAATGTGTGCCTTTTTTATTACATTTTTTTCTTGTACACATAAGTTATATTTGCTTCAATAGATTTAAAATAAATTAAAATTATAAATATATTTCAGCAGACGTAATAAATAGTTAATGTAAAAAAAACACAATACTTACTATTATGTAATTTGTACCTAGTATTAAATTAAGAGATTAAAATATACTTACAAACATTATTAATTAAAGTTTTGACAGTATTTATTATAGTATTATTATTTATAAATGTATTTATTGCAATTTGTTTACGTAAAAACTAGAAATAATAAAAACAATAATTATACAAACTTGGTAATAGAAACAATGAAATACATAAAATTATCCAAAAAATTTTTTTAATTGATAATTTTTAAATAATTGTATTCTTTACGTTAATTAACAATCTCAAAGTTTTGATCTAAATTAAGTATACGTTTTATGCTATTACAAACTACAATTAACAAAAGTATGTTGTTTAGTAATAATAAGTAACTGAAAAATATAATAAAATACTTCTATCATATAATATGTACAACATATAACTCATGAATACAGTATTATGAAAAAGTAGGTAATGCATTGGTTTGTTGTAAAAATAAGTACTTAAATTAATGTATTAAGTTAAAAGCATTTTAATCATTATCAGTGAAAGATCATCGTAAAAATATATAAAATATAAATCGTATCAACCTTGCAATTTTAGTAGAACTAAGAAAAATATTATTTTTATTTAGACTATTTTAGTCTACAAAAAATGAGTTTCTTTGCAACATTTTTTTAAAATTATAATGATCAATTTCCTAAAAGTATTTTAATATTTTTCCATTGTTTTTTAAATACTAAGTATCAAAATACAACTAATTAAAAAAAATTAAAATAATATTTTATATTATATATTTTACTTTAATACTCGTACACCCAAAAATGTATTATTGTACCTATTTATACGCTTGATAAAGTTTAGTAAAGGGAATTCAAGTGTACAAATAGAATGTTTAGATCAACGATTTATTTCTCACGAAAACAATTGAAGCCGATAAAAGCTTTTTATCTTCAAAATCCTAGTTTAGAAACAACTTTAGCATGTGTTAATTTTCACACCAGACTCATTGTAAGATATTTTTCCGTAAACAATACAACGATTAATTCAATTAAAATTGATTATAACTTTAAAACTTGGGAAAAAAATTAATAATAAATTAATTATATTTTCTTTAAATTTTTTATAACGAAGGTTAATACTTATTAATTTAGAATTTTAAAAATTTATTTCTGCATTTCCAATAGAAATAAATTTCACAAAATAAATGGTAATATTATATTACATTTCTATTAAAATACTTATATATATAAATTCTTATTAATAATTAATATAATATAACAAAAGATAATCATCATTTAATTTAAACCAATATACGTATACTGTACGAATAAAAATTACTATTTGTAAATAAAATTAAAATAATGGTTTTTAATTGCCATTAAACATGGCCAATTGAGTGATCTGTCAATCTTATATTTTTATATATAGGTAGTAAAAAAGTGTGATATGGATTAACAATGTCCTTATAAGTTAATTAACCACGATGAATTATTATTCGGTTCTTAAAGCTTTTTCAATTTATGTACTCTTGTATACACTACTCAGTTCTCATACTATCATACTACCAATGCATAATTAATTATATATATACAAATAAAATATATATATACCATTATAACCTACGTATAAATTACCGTAAATATGAATAATCCGGTGTAATGTATAATGCATAGAAATTTGATAAAATGACAAAGTTACAAAATCATCAGAAAGGTAATGGATGTTATAACTGCATAAAAATCGTTGGTGTTATAAACAATACTTATATTAAAAAAAAAATGTACCTACTACATGAATGAAAAACAGTGACTGGGCGTGAGACAATTTTCTCATTAAATTAATTTCGAAAACTGTTAATTTCTATAATACAGAAAGTCGAAAGATACACCATGCGTTTTCGCCTCCTTTTTATGCATTGACGCTATTAATATATTTAAATCAAAATTGAAACGATAATAATATTTTTAATTTTAAATGTTTATTAAAAGTATGTGTAATATTTTTTCCTAGTTACTACTAATGATTGTAGTCTTAGATTTTTTATAAAATATTAAATGTTAATATAATAAATATAATAATGTTAGTTGGTAAAGTTTTGAAATCATTATAGTCTTCGTATATTTTAAATCAATAATTATGAACTAATATCATTAGTACATAAAGTTTAAAAACAAAAAAGTACTCGTTAGAATTTGGATTTATAATCATCAGCATTATTATAAAAATTATTGAAATAAAAAACTTACAGTTAAAATGGGTGATTTTTATAAGAAAAAATTATGCTCATAAAATAGTAAACAAAATTGAAATATAATATTTAATGAAACATTAAAAAATCATAAAACAAATTAGATATATATGTATGGTTAAAAGAAAATTGAGAATAAGTTATATTTAGTCGAATTTATTAATATTCTAATAGGATATTTAATAATAATAATAAACCTAATTAAAAACTGAATTTTAACAACAATTCAAAGTTGAACTTTAATTTGATAGATTATATTTTTATTTGAAATGTGCTAACACATTATCATATGATATAATTTATATAATATTATAGTCTTAATGAGATCAAGTTGTACATACTTATGCGTCAAGACCAGTCAAAAAATTAATAAATAAATAAAAGGTTAATGAAATAAATGGTTATACCTAATTAACCACTTTCAAGTAAACAACGCTCATATCACAAGCAGACACTCGACACCTTAAAGTTAAGGAATGTCCACCTCGATTTTTAGCGATACACTCATCTTAATTAAGTATATTCTTTTTGAATTACCAAAATATACCAAATTAAATATGGATATAAACTTACAGAAATTTCAAAAAAAAAATATCGTGCTTTCAACAAAAACAGACAATCCACTTATCGACTTATAAAATTTATAAAAAAAATTTTTTTTCAATTAATAATCTTCGTTGATGCCAAAAATATTTTAATTAGAAAAAAAATTGTCAAATGTATTGTAATATTTTTTCTTACCTTAGATTAAAATTGCTGATAAAATATAAAGGCAACAACGGTTGCCTTGAAATTGGATGTATTAAACACAACTATAATTTCAATAATAAATCTTAAAAAAATTATCAAGATTTTATTACTTATTATATTAAACCATAATATTATTTAAACTTTTTAAAATAATTATCTATAATTACGATTATTCAAAATCAAGATCAAGAATTGAGTCTTAATTTTGTAAATAAATTAATGCATTTTGTACAAATTAACAAAACAGTCTATCTTATTATAAGGTTAATAAAATAAAGTAATGTTTTTTTTCACTATGTTTAAATTGCAAATATATACAAAAATAAGCAAGTTATTGTATTTATATTTAACATTAAAAAAGTTATTTATCTCGTATATACTTACTATACTTATTCCAATTTTCAAGTATTAAAAATAAAAAAGTAAGTACTAATTTCAAATGAATAAAACAAAAAAAAAATCCTAATTTAAATAAATTAGTACCTGTTTATTAATAGGAACATATAAAAATTTTAAAGAGCCAACTCTTTTATCTAAAAAAAAAAGTGTTAACGCTCTTGTGCAAAAAAAGTCCTTTACACGACATTAATTTATAAGAACGTAATAATGTATTTTGATTGATATCATGTACCTACTTTTCTTATTAAACTTTTTTTAACCGAATTCTGCTTATTTTGAAATGTTTAATTTTAGGTTTATTCCAAGCATGTAACTAATTGCTTTAAACCCAAATATTTTATATACATATATACAAATTCAAGACTAAAATATTAAATGATTAACCTATTGACAACTGTGTAGATATAAATTGTTTAATATACTTACTTACATAACGATGAATAGTTTTAGATTCTGAACGAAGTGATGAATGTATTGATTTTACAATGATGTGTGTTTTTTTTTGTGTGTGTCTGTACAGCAAAACTAGTCAAAATAATGCTCCAATTTCAAACTTTGGGGGTGGTGTCCGATATAAAAATGAATATCCTTGGTGTATTATAGAGGTCAAATAAAAATCGAGAAAAACAAAAAAAAAAAATGACGGAAAAACGGGAATTTTTACGCAAAACCAGTTTTCGACCAAATCGATTTTTTTTATATGGTTGTCATTCAAAAACTAATCACTGTAAATACTTGAAATTTTCACCAAATATTTATGTCAATGTTATATACAGTTAAATTTTCAAAAAATGTTGACTTTTTTTGAGTAATTTATAGACCATAGAAATTTTCGACTTTTATGGGAATTTTTTTTTGAAGTGTCGACAAAAAAAAATTGAAAATTGTATACAAGGTTCCTTATGAGTTGTTTTTATTGTAGCTAAAACAAATTAAACATCGTTAGTCACAATTTTTTTTTATATAAGCGCTTATAGTTCAAATTTTTACGAAATCTGTCGAAAACGCGAAAATTTGCAAGTAATTTTGAAATTGAAAAATCATAACATTTTTTGTATTTGTAACTTAGGATTAAAAATACAATACTAAGTTTTCCATAAGTTTTCCTTCAAGTAGCTATAGAGAAAACTCGTAGCATCATTATAGGAAAATTTTAAGTGCGTTTGAATTTTAAATTTTTACGAAATAGCGTAACGATAACGATTTATCCTCAAATGGTTTTAAATATTTGTTATTATTCAAAAAGTATAAGTTGTATATACTTGAAAATTTTACCAGTTATTTAGATTGGCATTTTCTTTACGTGATTTAAATTTCAAAATATTTTTACTTTTTTTGAGCTATTTATTGACAACTGAAATTTTCAAATTTTCTGAAAAATTTTTTTTGAAGTGTCGATAAAATTGTTTTGGCCCTATCAAAATACTTGAAAATTTAATACAAAGTTCCTCATAAGTTATTCTTAAAGTCATTAAAAAATTATAAGAATATATAGGCACAATTTTATTAACTAGCATTTGAAGTTCAAATGTTGACAAAAATTTGTCAAATTCCTAAATATTTGCAAATTCTTTTGTAGGTATAGTTCATAAAATTGTTTGTATAAGTAGCTTAGAGTTAAAAATTTAATACAAGGTCTTTCATAAGTTTAGCTTACAATAATTATAAAAGAATTTAAATGTTGGTGTATTCAGGTCATTAAAACATAAACCACATTTTTCACCAACCACTGGAAATTATATCCTAGGCTGACAAATCATCTTCGTTCAGAATCGTTTTTCGTATACAATGATAACTATCATTGGATTCAAATTTAACACTCTTATAATATATAATAATGACCCACACGGCACCTAATGTACAGCAGACCGGTACCCACTTTCCCGCCTTTTTTTTTTTTTTTTATCATTGTGTTTATATCTTATTATACCTAGGTTTATTATTTTATCAATAGTTCCGAAATTATTGCTCGTTAACAAAATTAATAACAAGGTTTTTCAAACATTTTAGTAACACAAGTAACTCACTAATAGCAAAAAAATATATTCAGTGGTATATACTACATGCATTCAATATGTATTTTGATAACAATAGGGGTGAAAACAATTTTGGACGGATCTAAAAATGACTTAGGACGTGTGGTAAGTAACCATCTACATACTTATACTAATGTGTATATATATATAAGTGTGTGAGAGTGTGTGAGAGTGTGGGTTTATATGTATAATATGACGTATACACTTTATTCCGAATTTTCATTAATCAACTGCCATAGCCTGCCTGTGCTGACTGTAATGTATGTGCATATACTGAAGCTCGTAAATCTTCCATTTCTTTCGGTGCCCGTCGATTTCCGACACCTCCTCTTCCCAACCACACCGCTTTTTCACGTCAACAACCTAGTCCTTTCATGCAAGAACCTGCACCACCACAACATCAACAGGTGTACACTGCAACAAAATGGAAAAGCGCACACCGGGTGGGTTCTTTTTACCACAATCGCATCTAATTTTTCTAAACCGTTAAGTTTGTATTATACAGAACGTATCTGACATATTAAAATACCTAATCTAATTTTTAAATATCTGTCATCTTAAATACAATTTACATTTTGAGTAATAATCGCTAGGTTATTTTAGCTATAAGTATAAATTAAATTACACACATTTTTTTTATCATCAATACCCAATAAAATGAAGAATTTGGTTTATAAATGCTTATTGTTAAATTTTTATTTCACTTATTACCAAGTGACATATTTATATTTATATTAATGGTATTCAAACTATATAACACAACTTTTTTTTCGTCGTTTCTGTCGTGTGAAATTAATAAACTAACTATATCCGGTAACCCAACATTCCCCTAATATCCATTAATGTACTAGCCCAGCCCAGTCAGCCCACACATGCTTTCTATAAGCTCTATAATTACAACATTTCTTTTTTATTTTAAACCATTTTTTTTTTTTTTTTTTTATAGGAGGAGTTGGAGGCAGTATAAATCTTAAAGATGTCTAAACCAATTATTCGTGTGTTGTTATATTAACTAAATTGGTCAGACTGATGGTAATCATTTTATAATGATATATTACCATAACATATTCGATGACCCAAAAGTATTTTGACAATAAATACATCACATACGTTTTATATTATATTTATTTTTTCAATTTTTCTAATAACTCCGAAATGATCGATTTTCTTTTATAGATTCTATTGAAAACTCGTTTTCATCTTATTTTAAAAAGATTACAAAACGCTATTTTCACAACTGTCAAGTTATATACAAAAAATAACAATCCTACATTTGTAATATTTCATTCAAAAAAGGTCAACTTTAAACAAACAAAAAAAGATGTGTTCATCTTGATAAAATATAATAAAATAACATGTTTTCAGCTTTGTATTTACGCTATGCTATACTAAAAGTAATGACTGTATATACTTAAAACTAATATACAAGTTCTTTGCATTTCCTGTTATAGTTTTTAGTAAAAATTAAGTATCAAGTCAAAAAAAAAAAAATTGCATAAGATTCCTACAAGTGGAAGAAATTTAATATTGGTACTTTTAAATATAACACAGCTAATGCATAGTATTTTCTACTAATAAGGTTTAACCAAATATATTTGAATAATATTTATTAGTTGTCTATATAATCAAGAGAAAATTAATTTGTAATTTATAATTAGACTATAATTCATATTATATTATATTATTAAAATAATTATAATAATCTATATAATTTAATAATATTATTTTATATTAGTTATAATAAACAAGTAATTATTTTAGTTAATTCTATTAAAAATTAACTTAAATTAATTAAGTACATTAATTTCGTATGGACCATAAATCATAATAGGAAATAATTGGTTTTGAAACATTATTTTTGTCATAACTAAAAATTAAAGAAACCAAAAATTGTACGGATTATTTTGTCATTTATGTCTTGAGTTTTGTTTTGGACAATATTATAAAATGAGATATATTATATACAAATATATATTTTTATCTATATTTAAAAATGACAAGAAAGTATATAGTAAAAAAATAAAAAGGTACAAAAAGGTACAACAAAAAAGCTACCCCTATTGTATAGATATGTTGTGATTTACAATACTGAGGTCAGAAGTTTTTGAGGTTGAGTGAAATCCTGCGGGTTATGCAACAAAGCCAAAATAAAAACTTGTATTGACGACAAAATAGAGTAAGAAAGAAGTTGAGAAGGGTAGGTACATTGTGCAAAAGCAAATACAAAATGTTTTATTAAATTTCTAGCAAATTAACAATAAGAACAATATTAAGTCTTCAAACGTCTTTGGTATTCTGGTTTATATATACCCTTCTAGATCTGCATGAGAAGACGTAATGGTGGACTTAGTATTAACCATTTCCCATTTGATGTTGTGTAATGCAATTCAACATCAAACAAATCCGTAATACATAATTTGTTCATTTTAAGCGTTCATTGAAATAGTACACAAAAACGTATACTTTTCATATTGCAGTGAGAACGATACTTTCCATATTCAGTTTTTCACTTAAGCTTATGACTTTCAAATACGAACTTAAATGAAACAAAACGTGTAAAATATGATCATTTTCTAAGTATAATATTCGAACAACATTTTCATTAATTGAATAACACTAAATAATTGCATACTACTTTTAAGTGGTGCCACGGTTCATCAGAATAAATATCTTAATGAAACAATATCCATTCACATTAAACGGAAACTAGGTATATATATTATGCATTATAATACATTCATTACTGTAATTGTTGGTGCGTATAAATGTATGATAGAATAGTAATTGAAACTTCAGAAAATTACTTACAATGAAAATGAGTAAGACATAATATGTAAAGTAATAATATATTATAGAGATGTCACGAATAAACTTTTGAATATTAATATTAGATTTCAATTTTAAATATAAATGAATACCTAATGTTTGATAGAGTTAATAAAATGAAATTGAAAAAAAAAGCTTTTGATGTGATGCGAAAACAGAATTTTTTAGCATGTTTAAGGCTGAATTTCCAGTATTCAAAATATATATAATATATATCTATATATAGACTACAGTCTAATGTTGCGACGGAAATATTTCACTAACTCCGTATCCGGGAGACCGGGAATATGAAAAAACAGGATATTTAAAAATATATTTTATAATGAATAATTCGAATATAGTCTCCGTCTCCGTTAAAAGCGTAACAGATATATAACTAGTGAAATAAATATTATGTGACGTTAAAATAATATTATATAATATAATGTACACTATAAGGTTCACAAGATTTTTCATCTGTACATTATAACCATATTACCTACTTGTTATTACCATTAATTGGCCTGCCATGATAATAAAACATTACCGTCATCTTACCAGTATACGTTATCAATATTATATTATAGAATAAAAATAATCAAATGAATGGAGTTACTATATTATTGTCCCGCTTTATTGTATCGCACACTACGCTATTTGAACACGTAGGACACGCGTAAACACTCAGGCAAGGTTATCGTGCGTTTTGTACAAATAATATCCTGTACAAAATAAATATTGTTCTATGTTTACTAATGAAGTGGAGAGTGCGAAGAAAAAATGAAATTTGTTTACATTCAAAGACTTGGAAGTATTATATAATATTACAATTATGTTTGTTTTTTTAAATATCTGCAATGCGGAAAATACACGTTTCAATAATAAAAATGTTATTATAGTTCCAAATAATCAATACATAGGTATCATATACAATATACATAATATAGTACTCTATGATTCTATATAAAATATAGTATATAAATTATCAGTTTTTTAATGATACCGTTTTAATGTAGGACAAAAATTAACAGATAAAGTTAAATTATAAGTTATAACAATATTATACATATTTAAGTCTAAATGACATAATAATAATAATATTCTCAATCAAATTAATAAATTATTCATTTTTAAACGATCGAAACTGTATATAATCAACACAATGTATTATTTAATATAATCGCATAGAAATTTCCAACAGATACCTACACATTTTATAAAATTACTATTAACTTTACACTATAAATAGAACAAAATGTTGTAACCTTCAGTTTCAAGTTTTAAACTTATTATCATGTAAAATGTATTATCTGTCAAGTTTTATTTCTACTAGAAATCAAATCACAAACGACAAACTCATTGCTTTTTGTATAGGGCATAATTTCTTTTGCAGTTGTCAGGGCGTGCTTATTGCCTTATCAATATATTAATATATGAATAACTAATATTATTTATTAATTATATTAATTAATATTAATTAAGGGTAATTAAATCGTAAATATTCCACTGTTTATTCCTAAGCTCACATCGATTCCCATACAAGTGGAATCACTTGACAAGCTTAAATGGTAACTTACAATAATATTTAAAGTAATAAATTGCATATACACATAATTTATAATTTAAACAACATAAAAATTTAGGAATTATTTTTTTTAATAATATAAGGAAAACAAAAAAGGTTTATGAAGTCTTAAATATTAAAATGATGTATAGTTTAGTGTTATTCTTGACTTGGTCTGTCACAATACATAGTTCAATATAAAATTAGGTTAGGTTAATCTTAGGGCTAGAGTAATAAACTAATAAATATCAAATCAGTTTTTTAATATGAGTATAATAAAAATAATTATCTAAGATTTATCTACCGAAGTATGTATCTAAATATTTTAAATAAAAAATATAAAATAAATACATACTATTATTAGAAAACTAACTACAGGATTTTTTTGTAGAAAAAAGTTTTTTTTCTTTTATTATAAATTTATACTTCAATAGTGAATTTGCAGTATACACATGTATAATATCGTATTACATCCTGCATAAACCTTGGTAATTTTGTCAAAACTTCAAAGGAGGGATTTAAATGTGAACGCCCCTTCTCTAAGTGTATGCCTTAAATTACAGCATCTGCAGTTATTGACTCCACTAACTTTAAAAACCACTGATATAGAAAGATTATGTAATAGTTTATAAATACAAAATAAATAACAAATAAACATTTTTTTATTCCAAATTGTTTATATCATAAACGTATAACTCGTGTAGTTATGTGTGTATCTTTTAGATAAAGCATTTTTAATTTAGTACAACAACACTACACTTGCTCTTAAGTGGCATATAATTTATTATCGTAATTTAATTTATTAACCTTATGATTGTCATACGCAAAACTAGACTTATATAATATTATATCATAATTTTAACATTTTAATTGTAAAAACTAAAAATAAAAATTGAAATAACTAATTATAAATTTTAAAATTATAAATACTATTAAAAACAATAATAATGATTATATGATTAATAATAATATTGCCTATATCAGTATTGATAGTATTTCAAAATTTTCAAAATATTTATTTAGATAAATTTACGCAGATTAAATTTATCTAGATAGAATAATATATAACTACATTCTGACTTACTCTAATAACCTGAAATTTAATTAATAATATTTTCTAAATTATTGAAGTAAACGTTAATTCAAAAAATAAAAAACAATTTTTATTTCAAATATTTATAATTTTTCCTTTACTGAATGCAGGTACTTACATAAAATTTAACAAAAAATATTTAAATTACATTAGTTTTTTTTTTTTTTTTTTGGATAAAAAAAATATATTAAATACGAAAAAGTTGATCGTAAGTATGTCATTACCACATTTGAACGTTGTGTAATCATATTTTTTTTAAACATGCTTTTGTAATCCCGATTCTATTTGATATGATTGCCTGAATTAAATAAAATAAACAAAAAAAAAAAATGTATATTACACAATTTTAGAATAAGAAAATAATAATAAAAAAAAAATTGTTGTATATTTAAATTGATTTTAATAAATATTGTAATCAGCTTTTTTATCTAGTGTAGTAACCAAGAAATTCTAGTTTATTATGTTTTAATTAATTCACATAGAAATGACATAACCTATTTTTTTAAGCTTTAAATATCAAATAATATTATCGATTTTATTTTTTGACATAGATAATTAAATTACTTAACTAAATAAATTACTATAACTTGTTGATTTAAAAAATTTATACATATATATATATATATATGTGTGTGTGTGTGTATGTGTACTTTATCATTATAAATAAATTATCGATTAAAATGTTCTAATTATACACTAAAAACTAAAAATACTAAAATATAATTAATGCATTTTTTTTTTTTTTAGAAAGTATATTATATTATCATAAAATGTTTGTCTACATACACATATAAAACAATGTTTTACTACTATAATACAATAATACACCTACCCTTGCACGTAGCAAAGTAACAAAATTAGAACGTTCAGAACTAAAAAATCCACACATTTTTTTAGATAAAATAGATATGTACCTATTTAATAAATCAGAACCCACGAACAATCTTTTCTATATCATGTAAAATATATTTACAATACCTTCGCATATTATATAAAACGAAAGATAAACGCTCGTATATACAGTATACAATATACATAAACATCATTTCTGTCGATAATCTGTTTTGTGTAAGTCTATGATGTTACTGTTTATAATTATTATAGCAATTACTATGAAAAGATTACTTTATACGTATTATTTCTATATGATAATATAGGGACAGTCAGCGTCCGGCTGTTAGGTATAAATATTATAATTTAGGGGTATGTACACGTGGCTGTAGGAATAACTAAATATACCAAAAACTAACATGTCGTGAAAAAAAAAACATAAACTACAGCATTATGAGCGGTGAACAAATGAAAAATGGAAAAAAATATAATATATACACACTACACAGGTGTTACAACCATTTAGTAAAACCGAGCCTGTCGCTAATCTGTAAATAAAGTTTTAAAAACGAATATTGGACTAATGCAACGCGAATTCTCACGTCCACCGCCGCCTCAACATAACCGGATGACATTTACCGCAATAATAGTGTGTCGTATGCATACATAATATTTTATACACAGGATGATTTGTTTTACAGTGAACCAAGCGACACATTATTCACATTGTTATTCGTTCGGTTTTACTTATTATTTTTCCTGACTCTTAAGAGTTGAGCGCGTAGCGTTCTTTGTATTTTTCGTATTTCAAATACTTTATTTACAAGTAAAAAAATTAAGCAACATCTGTGTAAAAAATCATATCACCAAGTTCGTATTTTAACAAAAACAAAAAAAAACACCCTGTATGCGCATTACGGCGTACTTGTGCATGTGTGCTTCGTCCCGGTGGTGTGCAGAACAAAGATAACATTACGCAACGTTTACTTTGAATGGCGTTTTGGCCGAACGCAAAAACCGACCCACTGACACGTCTAACGATAGCAAATTTTGATAACGATAATTAAAATCTCGACCCTCACAAAGTCTCACAAAGGCCAACACAACTTCGCACTGTCGCAACACAGCAAGCCGTGCGGCACATGTAACATTATAATACGGTGTACGATACACATGGAAGGCTTTTGAATATTATATTATGGCGTGCGATTATGCATTATTATAATGCGACCGAGTGTGATGATGTGTATACGATATTATATTCAACATTATTTTATGGACAAAATAACATGACATAATAAAGTCACACACGACGTGTTTTAAATCGAATAGTTTTCGTGAACGGGATGGAATTGTATATACGTGTTCATTTTGTTCCACGCAGATAGATACGCGTCGCTTGAAACAAACTCAAACATTGAAATCTGGACGATTTAATCGTTATAATAATATGTTTCGAACAGGTTATCCTCAGACAGCTGACATGATGTCGCAGTGGTATATGCGTTTAAATCGGCAAAAATACGAATCGTCAGTTCTATTATCCACAAAAGGTGGGAGATTATAATACTCACAAAAATACATAAAAACGTGTAAAATATAGGTCATTCGATCGTCCAATGGTAAACGAAAAATTTAATGCGATAAACATAGATATTTTATTTATTAAAATAACTAAAAATTTTAGCACTTTCACGATTACAATTTGTTTGGCTTTAGAAAGAAACAATATATTTTTGAAATATGGACAAACATAAGTAACCGACCTGTTGTACAGACGTACAGTGGGTACTTTTTTATTAAATATGTCACTGTTATGAATGATATTATAATTTAAATGCAATTATAAATCATTAAGTACAAAAAAAAAAAAAAACCACTTTAATCGAAGAGGATCTGTCAGACTATATAACTAAGAATATTTTATAATATATCTAAATTTTTACTACTTACTATAGTTGCTATTTATATTAAAATTAATAATGCTGAATGTTAAATTATTTTTTACTGAATGCATCAATGCATGAAATTATTTTTCTTATTATAATATTACCTATTTATTTATGTTTATTGTACTGAAAAATGTTATTTATAAACCGGTTAACTGGCGTAATTTAGTTAGACACTCTATAAACTTCAATAAAAGCAAAGTAATGATATTTTTCAGAATACGCCAACAAATTAGTTTCGATTGCTTAATTTAAAGCAAAGAATGCTTACCTCGAGTAGATCAGGTAGAAGATTTAGGATTCACATTAATATCATATTTATGTTAAGCGCATTACTTTCAGAGCACTATGTAGTACGTAAACTGGGTTTTATTCGCCGAAATGCATCTGACCTTGATCAAGCAAATTGTCTCTTAACGTTATACGCTTCTTTAGTACAGTCAATTTTGGAATATGAATCTGCTATAATAAAATCTGTTACGATTTTTTTTTTATTCGTTCGTTATGTTTTAAGAATTAGTCATCCTCCTTATAATTATACATCGGTATCGGAATTTTTAAACTTACTTAACCTTGAATTCAAAATAGGATCCTGTAATAAACAGATTTTTGAAATAAATACTCATAAAACAAATTATCTATGCAACGAACCTATCCAAAGAACTATGCGTATAATAAACTCAAACCCAGGCTCTAAAATTTTTATTCCAATATAAAGTGACTAAATTAGGTTTTGTTTTTAATTTGATAATAATATGTATATTTATTTGTATGCCTTTTAATATTCGAACTACCTATTGTTATTGTTTTTATATACTTTAACTGTTATCTTTAATATTTTCCAAGATGTATGTATTTTTTAAACTGTCATCAAGCGTAGAAACAAAAAATAAAATAAAAAAATCATATATATTTTTTATATAAACTTTTGAATAAATTTCATAAGAAAAGTGTGAATAGATTCAGGCTATAATTAATAAGAAATGACTTAAAATGTACCTAAATATATTTGAAAATAGAATTGAGTAAAATAAGCAATAACAAAAAAATTCAAAACAATAATATTTTTTAAGTTACAACAAAATAACTAAAATTGTAAAATGTTAAAATTGGTCAAAATTAAAT